>JASVEL010011858.1:0-279043 GCA_032618575.1 Nicotiana noctiflora
TCCTCCGCCGCGGCCACTATCCCTCCAACAGACTACGGTAAAAGAGACGAACTTTAATAGAATTACGCAAAAAGATGCTTGCTAGATAACGATAGAGTATACCACACACAAGATGCTAGTTAAAATACGTAAAAGGACGTACAAAATAAACAAGAGATCGGGAGGTACCAACTCCCGGTGGAAAAACCTGAAAGTAAGCTTTGATGCGCCCGGGTCAACTGCCGCCAAACCTACTCGTTTTGGCCGATGTAGCTTTGCTCCTCGCTTCCAAATGCCAAAGCTCGCCTCGTCCGCCGCCTCTAGTACCTGTTTGAAGGAAAAACAAAAAGCAAACTGGACCGAAAGCCAAATAAATAGGAGATGCTACGAATTGGAGCCCAACTTCAACGAAAATCAGCAGCTTAGATGAGAAAAACTGAAGCTCTTTGATCTACAGAGCAATGTCGTTTGAAGAGGACGAAGAGTCGTTTGAGCACACGCTCCTGGTGGTACGTGAGGTGTCCGTTTACAAAATCCCACCACGTCCGACGAGTGGTGGTTACAAGTGCGGCGAATGGCTACAATCCGACAAGATCTGGACGGGTCGGCTCCGGGTCGTATCGTGCAAGGAACGATGCGAGATCTGACTGGAGGATCTAAATTCCGGCGAGCTGTTCGCGGCGTGTTTCCTGTGACTGAGCTATTTGGCCGGAGCTCTGTGATAAATACGTGCAGCGAGTGTCCGCTGCGGCAACGGAGACGGCGGCGATAGTGTGGTGGTTGAGACTCGAGAAGAAGACCGTTTGTTGAATTGGCTTATAAAAAATACATAGTTGAAATAAATAATCATTGAATCAAAGAAGAAATAAAAAGAGTGTACAATTGCACTTGTAATTTCTTGTAATTGTATACTCTTTTTATTTATTCTTTTGCGATGCAATGACTATTTATTTCAACTGTGTATTTTTACTTTTTTTTAGGTAAAATCCGTAAAACAAAATTGGAGCACTGTAATTTAAAGATATATAAAAAATTATAGCCAAAATAATTAATTTTAAACTATATTTTATAAATTTTTAGATGCATTGACTATTTATTTTAATTGTATAAATCTTTATTTTCAGGTCAAATTCAAAAAAAGATTAACTAAAATTTTATTATTTTAGAACAAAAAAAATATTTAGCCTAACTAATATCGTTCTATCCAAATTTTATTATAAATTGTATTCGAAAAAGATTATTTAAAAAATAATATTCTTAAAAAGATAAAAATTCTTTTTTATTTTTCACGAAAATGCCACATGGACAGAAAAATCCACATGGCAGGTGAGTGTACCCACACTTTTTGCCACATAAGCATTTAGGGGGTAATTATTCTCAAAAGGCCAAGTTGAGGGGGGTAATTCGAACCAGAGATAGTTTAGGGAGGAAAGTAATATTTCTCAAATAGTTTAGGGGGTACTAAGGTATTTTGCCAATATCTGAGGATGAAAACAATCAAGAAAGAATATCTAATGAAAGATGAGAATCAAATATATCTAAGGGGTGCCATTACAGAACCGACCTGCTATGCAGAGAAGAACTGTACTGAAAATATAAATAACCATAACCAGGTTGTCATCGTACTATGTACACAAACTTGAATGATTTTTTAACACACGAGCTTGGAGAGGGGAAAATGTCTGTCTTAGCATAAGAGGGAACTTATGTAGCTTAGCAAAGGCGGGATAGGATTATTTAGCGGTCCTCCATTGCAGCTCAACTTGAATCCGTCCATTTTTTGAATCTATGAGGTTGTAGTTCTCGTTGATCCTTGTGTTGTGGATGACATCTGAAAGACTTATATCAATATACCCTAACACTTCCTGTATTAAGAAATACACCCAAAACAAGCTAAAGCTTTAGTAGTGCAACGAACAACTGAAAACAGTAGCACATAGAAGCAGTGTACTCCATCCTTTCTAGAATACGTGTTATCTTCCAACTACAATAATACTACCTTCCATCTGCTTTTCAACTTTGTCAAAAACAGAAAATATAATATTTCATCTTGAGAGAGTGTTACTGCTTAATTGCCCATACTAAATTGATCATAGGATACATGGCAGAGCCCTATATACTATATATCCAAAATTGATAATGGGTGAGTTGGCAAGAAATCAAAAGCTTATGCAGCTCATATTTAGGGATACTAGGGCATGGTTATCTAATTTCATTTCTCTTAGGAAAGTCATGCCCTAACCATGTCAAGTCAGTAATTGAAGCCACATATAAAGTTAATAAATTCATTACTACTAGGGAAAGTATTGTCCTAATGTTTTCTTTCCCAAAAGAAGGTCCATAAATTCATTGAACTATTTTTTTTTTTATTACTCATTATTTATAAATGAAAACTCTGAGTTAATTAAGGATGATAACTCTTTTTTGACGTCCTGGGAGGAGGGCCATGGGAAAATTTGCAGGACAATATAAACAAGAGGAACATATTTCTTAGGAACTCATTAAAATAGGGTGACCAGTAATATCTCATGAAATAACTAATGGCAGATGGATTTGAGCTTTTGAAACTAAAGATGGCATTATTATGATTTCTAAGGACACTTTGACTCATACATTAGATGGCGATCCTAAGTTTTAGACAAACATTACTTGCAGCATTCAGTCAGCTGATGAGGAAAATAAATAAGAGTAAATTGCAACTTACGTACCTTTGGATGTAGAAGGCCAATCCTTGTTGAGGTACTGATAACTTCCACATGCAGTTTATCATTCACGGGAGGCTCCTCCAACACAAAACTAAACTCCTCTTCCCATCTTGGATCCCTGTTCTTCTTCACTTGCTGCAATCACAATGGAGAAATCACTTCTAGTGCTTATGTGGGCAAAATTCAGCAGTGGTAGTAGACCCCTTGATACGATATTTCTCAAGTTCAGATGAAATTCGAGGTAGTTACACGGTAAGAAAAGCTTTACACAAAGTTTTCTTATAAGATGACCTCCATAAGTTGTTACTTATGACCTAAGCAGATTAACAATGAAGCCAACAGTGCAATTTAGAAACATAAAAGGGGGTTAAATGCTAAAAAAACGATTCTAATTATATTCCTTCTTATTATTATGCCTTAATCTCAGAAAAAAGATCAAATGTTGAATCCATTTATTTTTCTGGTATTCAAGCAGGTTGGAATATGTATTATCATAATAATGGTAGAAATGAAATCATTTTTGTTTTGATATTTTATACAAAATCCTATAACTTAATTAACAAGTCTTAAGTAGCAGAAGTCTGTTTCAAGGGCTGTTTTATCAATTTCCTTCCATTTGTATTGGTTGAAAATTTCAATAAATTCCAACTCAATTCAATTTGAGTAGAAAAAGAGAATTTGATCAACCTTATCATTGTGAAACTTACAGAAATAGCAGAAGGGAAAATTTTCAATCAACCAAATCAGGAGAAGAATAAAACAGATAAATAAAACATCAAGGAGTCTTTCATACAAGTGGCGAAAGGTCCCTAACCTATTTCCATTAAGAAAACAAACTTGCTGGTGATATCAATGCTATGCTTCCAGCAGGTACTTGCCCCTAACCTATTTCCATTAAGGACTTAGGGGCTCGGGATTCTGGTGAGAATGGTGGGTAATGAAAAAGCACAGCTTGGAATCTAGGTATCCTGTTGTGGAAGTATCGGTTATTTAATGCGGAATCAGCATAACCTTGCTCATACTATGTAGACGCATTATTTCTTTTATTTGAAATATTTATTTGGTTATTCACTCTATAAGCTTGGGATGTAAACAAGTTCTGAGTTATCTTTTCACTTCTTAATAATCACTCCTCTCACAGCTGCTTACCTACTCCTCTCTACCATCTCTGATTTGATGGTTGTCTCTGTATTTGTTCTGATGCACGAATTTATCTCTCCATCTTTCAATCTGTTAGGTAATTTCAAAGTTTAATTATTGAAACTTAGTTGGATAATGCAAGTTTATGATGAAGATGCAAAATGACCAATGCTCCATATAAGTCCAGTTTGTGGATAACCAAATTACCACAAAGATTAATAGTTTTAAGCCTGAACAATATATTGTACTGAAGTATTAATAATGCAATATGTTTAGAACAACGTCGAAATGTGTAGTATGAGTCGATTGTGAGGATTTATTATTATTTATATCCAAAAATCAACATAGATAAAGTAGTACTGACATGCAGATTTGAGCTAAAACTAGGAGACTTCCAATTAAGTGAAGGGTCAAGTAAATTTAAATTGGGACATTTATGTGTGTGTGTGGGGGGGGGGGGGGGTTCGTAAAGTATTGTCTTTTCACTTGTGGGGCAGAACTGCAGTGAGGTTAAGGTTCAAGGTCAGGAGCTTTTATAAACCAGTTAAAGAAAGAGGCAAGTAGGTACCTTAGTTTTTCTCTCCTCCCCTTTAAAGATAATCCTGACATATGGATTAGTGTGGTTCTTTCCTTCAACATCTTCAGCTTGATGGACTATAACTACAAGGACACCTCCCCCTGGTGGCGTTCCTTCGGGAGCATTTAAAACTGTTCCAGCCTCTTCAAAATCTTTTGGCAAATCCTCCTCCTTAAACGGTTTATATGTCAACTCTACTACAATCTGTCCACGTTGCTTGTCATTCTGAACATCATTCAGATCCATATTCTTCAGGAGATCAAGTGTCATAGTTTTTGACTCATCAGGAGTCAAATCTCTCAGCGGGACGATATTTGTACCCATCTTGTCATGTTTCCCAATCTGATACAGAAGGCAAAAAGAAGCTTGAGACAAAGTAAAATAATTAAATGAATTAAATCTTGAAAGCTACCTGCTCCCAATCATAAACAGAGATCTCCAATTCTTGTGATTCCGGATCTTTAACTACCATACTAAATTCCTCATTCCACTCTGGATTTAAATTACTATGCTTCACCGTGGTCTTTTTAGATGGAAGCTTTGACTCTGTAAGCTTAAGTTTTACATAAGGATCAGATGCGCCCAATAAATCCTTCTTTCTCAACTTCATTGCCCTCAAAATCTTAACATGTAAAATCCCAACTGGTCTTTTCATGGCTCTACATATTCCCAAAATGAAATAAGTTATTACGAGGAATTTGTGAAGAGAGTCAAAGAATGTGGGAACAAAATCAAGATGTAGCATACTTGGATGGATCCAAAATTTGTACTTCTAGAGCTTTAGGCCATAGATACATGTTAGCAACTTGATCTTTAATTGTCTCCTGCAAACAAAGCTCTAACTGATGTTAACAAATGATCTTTAGTAACAGACTTAACAGATAAACAAATACGTTATCCCAGGCACATCTTCACAAAGCAAAGCAGCAGAATATCTAACAGGTGATTCGCCTCCTTAAACATCAAAACTTACAACTCCGGATTCTATCAAGACATGTATAATAATTTTCTAGCAGCTTTCAAAAGCCAAAAGCTTACACTCATACAAATAAAAATTAACAATTTTCAGGGTTTTTTAAATGACTGAGGATTCCGGAGGGTTAGTGGGACACAGTTCAGAACTCGGTGGATAATAGGCCCGCCTCTCAGCCCTATTCCACTTAATATCAAGCTTTTGTCAGTGGCACGGTTTGAACCCACACGCGTGTCTAACCACACGTCAGGTGTTGTGCTCTAACCACTAGACGCCCTTGGTGAAATCAACATTTCCAGGATCTTTTGGGCAAATAGTCAAATACAGCAACATAATATTTCAAAAGAAATAAATTGTCATAAAAGACAATAATACCTGGACAAACCTGTACAACCCAGGAATGGACATAAGATCAGCACCCAATAACTTCAACCCAAAGTCAACATGTGGCTAAAAACCACAAAAAAAAAGGAGGACGTTAACAAGACAGTAGCTTAAATATACAATCATACATTGAACAAAGGCAATAGATCTTCAAAATGGAAAGTAAAACCAAGCAGTGATACTACATCCAGGACATTAACAGCAACTAAGTACGTAATGGTGCACTTCTGCATAGTGCATGTCAAGCAAATTCATTTCACCGTCTGATTTTTCCATACAATAACCCATCAGAACAAGAAAAAGATATTCAATTCGGAACATGTTAACATTCTCAGGATAGAGAAAAGGACACTGACCAATGATACTGTCTCAAGTATTTCATACCGTTATGAAGCCAGTTGGCTTGACACCAACCACAAAACATTTAACTATCTGCCATTACTACTACTGGAAGCAGGTTTGCAAGCAACATGCCTTCTTCTCCCAGAAATGTGACTGACATACCTTCTCCATAAGTGACACAAAGATATTGGCAAAACAAGGAAAGCTCGGAACTAGAGGCTTCAGAGTAATACGGGGAGCTGCAAAGATCTGCAAGTCGATAACCTGAAATATCCACCTAAGCAATTACAACTTTCTATCCAATTACAGCAAATGTAGGCAGGCACCTTATTTTTCTCAAAATTTGGCAAAATGCAGAACAGTTAAAAAAAATTGCAAAACCTGAACAGTTGCTTTCAATCCAAATGCTTTGACCGCAACAGTGACATTAGGATTGCTGGCCCATTTTAAGTATGGTTCCATCATCAACTCTTTTTCATGAGTAACATAGACCTTCATACCTGCCAGCAGCAGAACCTTAAGTGAAGTTTATGTTGAAGCTAAGTCAAAATTCCTATAACACACTACCTTATTTATAAACCATCATATTAAAAGATTTAGATCACAATTACATTGCATCCAAGTTCTGACATATACCGAGGGTCAAGAAAGCAGTTGAGAGGGAGAAAGAAGATGAGCTATCGCAGCTGATCAGAGCAACCAGTAAGAAGCATGGGAAGAGGTATATGAAAGGTGTTGCACTAACTCTATGAAAGAGAGAGAATATCCCATGCAACACTATGAAAGAGAGAGAATATCCCATGCAACACGTTAATAATAATAACACCACTGTTCCCAGAAATTCATAAACAGAAAAAACTCCCCAAGTAACTCCATCAACTAGTTTGTTTCACCTTCCCTTCTTATCTGTACAAGACGTTTAAGATCACGAGTTTGTATCTTTCTGTCGAAGATATAAGCTTTACTAACCGAACTTCTCAAAGACTATTTTGCGGTGCAGTCAAATTCATTAACTTACACCAAACACCAAACATGATACTTATCACAAAGGGGAAAAAACTCTTATTATGCGTTGAAACAACAGCATCTGCTAGTTTGAGGGTTAACTCCTTGACAATTAGTATATATTAATGTGAAATTCAGCTAACAAATGGAACAACTACAAAGTAATGCATTGCATTCTCTGATGCCATGACCATATTCTTACCCTACATAATTGATGCTTCTTCTTACGCAGAACATTTACCTAGCCAACTAAAACATCAAGACCACTAAACAATTATCATCTCATGCATTTCTACGATAGGAATGGAATGCATATGAGTAAGAGAGGGCATCTTCTGTATCTTAGTCTTAATTTCTTTTTTTGAAAAGGAATCTTAGTCTTAATTTCTTATGCCACATATTAATTTCCTTGTAAGTCACAACACTATCTAAAAATAGAAGGACCGACTAATTTTGTTAATGGCCATTAAGAAACCACTAACCTTGGAAAGTAGGTGGTAAGGACCCCAAAGTCAGTGTTTCAAATTCAACAGACTCAATTTTATACTTAGGAATTTGCTCCGCAATAATAGGTGCAGCAATATTCTTCGCAGTCCTGCAAATAGCCTGTTTATATAAACTAGGTTAGTTTACTTCCTTTTTTGACAAATATCGATGAGAAAGAAATTCAAAACACGGTTGGGAAATGGAGAATACCTTTTCCAGATAAGGCCACATGAGCTCAAGAAATTTGTTGAGCCAGTCCACCTTCAGCAACAAACAAAGGAAATAAAAATATAATTCACAACTCAACTTCAAGGATGCAGGTTAAACATGTAACTAAATACATACACGGTCATAATCCGGGCATTTAACCCAAATAGGAATTTCAGGAAGTAATTGCTGCAAGCTTTGAGTGTCTCGTTCGATCAATGGACGAATAACAGGGTCCTGATTCAGAAAATGAAAACCATTAGCTGTTCCAAAGGTGCTGATTGTGTAAAATAGAAAATGTAATCTCCTCCACCGATAGAAGTGCAGAAGTGAGACACATGAAATATATCAATGAGCAAGAAGGGGAAGAATTTAGCATGAGTAAAGTTTGTCTCAACGACATGGCTGCCCACTGAAATATCACATTAAAACATATTTCACTTTTGTTTTACTTTATTTTATTTTGAAAAAATATGGAACAGGACTTATAACCACAAGTTCTAAAAACTATCACAAATACCCAACAGTACCTTCATCGATAACATTCATTATATTATCGAAAACCATAATCCTGAACATAAATAAATTTGGTATAAAATTATTATTTTTATAATGAACTACATAATACACTATCAGATGACCGAGAAGACGACGCAACATTATTACAAAAATAATAAATGGTGGGCTCTTTTATAAAATACAAAGTTTGGGGCAATTTCTAAAAAATACAATAGTAATATTTTGGCCAAACACAACTCTTGGGATTTGGGTTTTGGTTTTTGGGAATTTGCCAAAATATGGATAAAATTTATGAACAAACATGTATTTGCCAAAAAAACCCAAATAAATTTTGGCAAAATCTATGGCCAAACGGGTTACAGCAGAGAAAAAGATGGTTGACGTCCTCCGGCTGCTCTTCACATAACACACATCTGTTGACAAGTTGCATATCCCTTTTCTGTAGGTTGCTTTGTGTGAGACAAGCTTCTCTAGATACCAACCAAGAAAAACATTTAGCCTTGGGAGAGGCCAGCCCCTTCCAGATGGGTTTCCAAGGCCATGGAGCATTTAGTGGGTTAGATTATGTCAAAATAGCATAACATGATTTCACCGAGAATGTGCCTTTCCAATTCGCTGTACAGATGAGGCAATCAGAGGCAGGAGAAAAAGAAGAAGATCTATGGAGAAAGTCCAAGAGACTCAGATACCTATCCACCTCCCAGTCATTTAGGTTTCTCCGGAAATTGAGCAGCCAACCATGACCCAATCTGAAGTCTGAAATGATTGCATTTCTCGAGGAAATGATTCTGTAAAGGTCTGGGAAGCTGTCTTTAATAGGAGAGTTGCCATGCCAAATATCTTGCCAGAATTTAGTCTTTCTACCATCCCCCACTTTTATTGAAGAGTGCAACATGAAGAAATCCCACAATATCCTGATATGTTTCCAGATACCAAGTCCTAAAGGAGGAGGAGTAAGTTTGGTGGTCCAGGGATCAAGAGGATCATACTTGGAGCAAATTACAGCCGTCCAGAGAGAGGTTTCTTCTTGATTGAAACGCCAGATCCACTTACACATTGGCTGCTGTTATGCGCATTCAAATCCCTAATCCCCAGTCCTCCAAACTTCTTACTTCTGATGACTGTGTTCCACTTGACTAAGTTAAAAGATCTCCAATCTTTGTTACCTTGCAAAGGAAGTCTCTGCGAATTTTATCCAACCTTTTGGAGACACTTACAGGCATGGGAAAAAAAGCCATGGTGTAAGTGGGTAAAGAATCCAGAACACTGTTGATCAACACCACTCTCCCTCCTAGTGAGAGATATTTCCAAGTAGACAACTTTCTATCGCATTTCTTTATCTAAATCACTCCAGATAGATAAAACATTAGATTTGTCCCGCAGAGGAAGGCCCAAATATTTTGCAGGAAGAGAACCAATATTGCAACCCATAATATCAGCCAGAAGTTGCATATTAGTAACCAGATTGATAGCAATCAAGTGGCTCTTTAGATAATTGATATGCAGACCCGAAGCAGAATATATTTTGACAAAGTAATTTCACATTGATGTGAGAAACAGTCGTCATTTTCAGCTTTTAGTATCACCCCTCTAGTTGTCATTTACCTTCCTCAGTGCTCTGGGAGTTCACACTAAAAGGTAAAGGAACTCCGTGTCCATGTCCAGTCTTTTCCGCAGCCGATGTAATAGGACTTTATAGAGAGAATCTATTATTTTGCCATTCTTCTTCCAGATGTCATGTTTTGCTATGTAATGTTCTGTTTTTATAGTTGGTTTTGAAAATCACTGTTCTTAAGCATTGTTAATTTCACCTGAATCTTAAATCTCAAATGATTCCTTTGTCTTCTACACTGTAGAGTGTAGATATACATGCTATAAATACTTAAATAGATGGAAATCAGCCATCAATGTGCATCACCATACCACCCGGCTTCCACGACTAAACCCTATTTTCTTTCCTAGTTTAAAGGGACGTCACTGCTGAAATCATCTTTATCTCTTCACGATATTTCTCATTCATAGAGTAACGTAATGATCCCAAACCTCCAGCTCCTAAATTACATACATATTTGGATCAGTCCTCCATAAAGCTTGTTTCATTACGAAATCTCCACGTTAAGTTACCTAATAATGCACTATTGAATACCAACAAATCTTTCACTCCAAGCCCTCCATACCTTTTCGGAGATGTGACCAAATTATCCAACCGAAACTTCTTTCTCTCATCAATTGTTTCGTACGAGAAATTTCTTCTCAACATCTTTCATTTTTTTGGTCACACTAACCAGTGTGGGCATAAAAGACAAACAATGTGTAGGGATGCTTGACAAGGTTCTATTAATCTGTAATTTCCTAAAACTCTTCGACAATGACAAGTTAACAACAACATGATCACAGATTTACACCATTTAAGAAGGCCGGAGTCCTCTATGAAGAGTTGACCAAGTTTGATTGAGGGTTGACCAGGGATCGACCACGTTTGACCAAGACTTTAGACTTCCAGAAATATTATTCTCATAAAACGAATAATCTGTGGGACACATGTCCACCCACCTCGGCCACATAATCTACCTAGTTATTTAGGATCTTTACTTTGTATTTCGGACTACTCCATTAACTTTGCATATAAATAGGAAAATTTTGGTTTAAAGTTAGTTTGTGATGTTCTGATGAAGAATTCTTTTGTGAGAGAAATCCTTTGTGGAATTGACCTTCGCCTCTAAACCTCATCTTGATGTTATGACTCTATCCATTTGAATAATAGCAGGAGCGGTCTCAAATTAGAATAGAGGAGGCCTGCAGTAGGTTGACGGCCAGCGTAGTAATTGTCAAATTAGATGAATCTTTAGATTGATACTTTTCTAAGTTGTAATCATTCAATTTGAGAGAGGAACACTGCTGTCTTCAAAAATTTAGGAGGCTTACAACAAGAAGGGTTTACTAAATATTACACGGAATTCAGAGGATTCTTTTTTTTTTTAAGTAGGCGAGATTTCGAGGCTAATGTAGCCTCTTCAGCATCAATATTAATTTCCTTGGGTATATGAGCTCAACTTGATGAATGATCACCGAGTTCTGTGAATCTAACTCAAATAGGAAATAGCAATGCAGATATTTTTCTCCACCACCATAACCAATCTAGTAGAAGCACATAAATATAGCTCCAACAATCAACCAACTACACCTCGATTTCAATCTACTTGCAGCCGGCTACATGAATCTTCTATATCACGCCCACTCATTCCAATAATAAACATAAAATTTCAGCACCTATTTGCAATTACTCCAAATTTTTTAGATGCTTGAAATAAAATGTGTTTAAGCAGGCAAATGAAAGTATACAACTTCACCGGACGTGTTTGTCACTTGAAACAATGAACTTAAAAGCCCACAAAACAACAAATATACTAAACATTGAATAGAGGACAGTGCCAACGAAAAACATAACTACTGAAGCACAATCATATATATAAAGATAGAGAAAGAAAGACAGAGGTAGCACCTTAACATCGTTTGGCTGAAAAAAGATGAACATAAAGTAACCGATCACCAAACCAGCAGAAACTCCAACTCCAAATCCACAAAAACCCAACATAGAACTCAAAAAACCCATCTCTATAACCTCCAAAATCAAAGCAAACGTTCCAAAAGCAACGTTATTTCCACTTCCCTCCTCCCAAATATCAACCGCCAGAAAAGGAAAAAACACGTGGACCCATAATAAAAGGCTAGATAGCTTGATACTCTCTTTAATTCTTGAAAAGACATAACTACCCTTAAATGATCCAGGCGATATGGGCTTAAGATGTGTGTCCTTGGTTGTCTTTCAATATTAGTCTTCTGGACAAACGTAACGTCAAGTTGACGAACTAAAGTGCCCAATTGAATGTGTCGGTAACCGGCGGAAGAGGGAAGTGTTTTTAGACACACGCTATGCTTTGTTTGGAGGTTGGGTTACCGACATGATCCCAACTATATTCAGGATGCCACTAAACACAGTGCAGAAAACTTTTTTGATCAATAGACGTGATGTATGAGATCACTCATTGCTTCTTATGGAAGTTGATGATGCCAACTTTATCGTTGCATCATATTATATACTACATATATTATATTATTATCTATCCATTTATATCTATATCTATATCAATATCAATATTTATCTATATCTTGTATACTATATTAAAAGCATGAACACTTGTCACGACCCCAGTTCGTCTTCAGTGAACTGTCGTGACAGCTGACAATAGGTGAATTAGACTATAATTAGACCCTAAAAATCACATTTTTATATAGCTTTGTTGTAAAAATTGATAATCAATGCTCTAATTAGTGTTTTTCATGATTCGCAGGCTATATCTAATGAAAAAAGTCAATGGAGCAAGTTTGGGATCAATTACTGAGAAAAGGAGGTCAATCAAACAATGTCACAGAAATGCACCAAGTGAAAAATCAAAGGAAGGGTGAAGTTGGCCTGCCGCGGTCACACCGTAATCACGGTAGGACCGCGGCACGGTAGAGATGAAGATTCAGAGAACCCTTTTGGCCGCGGTCTCGGCGTAACTGCGGTAGTACAGCGGCAGAACGAGAAATAATCAGGGGCAAACTTGTCAAGTTGGGCAAATATGGTGTAAAACCCTTATAAAAAGTAGGATTTCGGCTACATCAGGTCAGATTAGAGAGTACTTTGGGCCAGAAATACAAGTGTGAGAGATCACCCAAACATCATAGTTCTTTATTTCTTCTTTTTCTTGCAAATTTACATGAATAATATTTTCGTATTTTATCTTCAAGTCGTTATGAGTAGCTAAATACATTACTCTAAGGTTTTGATGGAACCTATTGAAGGATGAACTTCTTGATTACGTTCATATAGTTTGTCGGTTAATCTCTATTTGTTCAATTGCGTGTTTATTGTAGTTAACTGACAGGATCATGAATTAGTTGTGCCTATTTAGTGTGCATAACTCGGGAGAGAATGCATATTTAGGTAATTATTGAACAGTACCACTCTCAAAAGTATAAGAGGGTCTATAATTACGGATTTAAAGGCGATATTAGGGATAACGAAGCATTGGGTGTGATCTAAAGTGAGCTGTAATAAATAGAGCCAGCTAGCGTAACTCGGGAGAGTGCGTCTAGTAAATTATCGCTATTACTCAGGAGAGATTTACGGTAATAAGAGTGCTCGTGATTGATAGAGATATTGTGGTAAATCTATATGCAACATAACCGGAAGGTATTCTATCAATAGGGGAAATCACTATCTTAGAACCTTCTCATTATTATTTACAACGCAGAATATTTAGTTTTAGTTTACAGTTGTTAGTTATTTACATTCAATCTTAGTTAGTAGAAATAGGGGTGTGCATTCGAATCGGTTTATCGATAAATCAAATCGATTATTTGTTATCGGTTCATCGATAAATTAAATCGAAAAAAATCGAAACCTTATTGAAACGATGACGATAAGCGGTTGTACAAATCGATAATCGATAAGTAATTATTGATAAGGGTTAAAATCGAATCGATAAATCGAATGCATACCCCTAATTATTTCATCTACCACATTTAAGGAATGATCATATTTAAAGCTTAAGGGAATGAAGTTCAAATTAATGGAAAATAGAATTAGCAGTGATGATGTATTTTTATTTTTTTTAGTACCGTTGGAGTGTTGGTGGCATATATTTGATCCCTTACTTTAGTTTCGTTGCATATGTCTATTGACACAATTTTTATGTTATAAATAATGTTCGTCTTATTTTAGCTTCTTTTTGTCCATATTAGTTAGGCGTGTTTATAGCGATATACTTTCCGTGGAGTCCCACAAATTTTCTTATTGGTGCAATCGATAACCGAATCGATAAGCCCCAAAAATTAGTAAATCGAAATCGTAAAAATCGAAACCTTATTGGAACGATAACGATAAGCATATGTACAAATCGATAATCGATAAGTAATTATCGATAAGAGTCAAAATCGAATCGATAAATCGAATGCACACCCCTAAGTAGAAATACCATCAACTATAATTTACAAAGTTTGGGAAATTGATTATAAAGGATTTAGTGATCCCTACCAAGGTAATTGATAGGTTAGTTCTCTGTGGGATTCGACTCCAGACTTGTAAACCAAATTATATTGCAACGATCGCATTGTCCTTTTTATAAGGCATAGTTGGGCGTGATTAAATTTTGGCACCATTGTCGAGTAATTAACGGTGTTATCAATTACAATTAAAAAAAGCACAAAAATTCTTAGTTTAGTCAGTTTTCTGTGCACCCAATTTTGCATTGAAATTTTAATGTTTGTTGACTTGGTTGCACAGGTGTATGCCTAGAAACTCATCAAGATCTTGTGAAGTATTAGAAGAATTATCATACCCCAAAAAAAAATTCAGGGCTTTGAATCGGGCCAACCGACAAAACAAACAACAACCAACAACTGCATAATCCGAAACAAACTTGGGAGGTAACCAGGAAAACCCAATAGCACCAATAGCGCCAGCACCAGAGGTTGCTCTCTATGACTGGGCACAACCCACAGCTGAGAATCTATCCACATCGATAGTATTCCCACAGATACAGGCTGATTCATTGCATATCACAAATAACATGTTGCACTTGTTGCAGAACAATGGACTATTTTCGGTCTCACAAGTTGAAGATCCTCAGCGGCATTTAAAGAATTTCCCGTCTATCTGCAAAACCCAAATGTAACTCCGGAAGAAATCAAAATGTTATTATTTCCATTCTCAGTGACAGGAGCTGCCCAGACTTGGCTGAATTCACTCCCCATAAATTCTATAGCAACGTGGGATGAACTAGTCAAGAAATTTCACAACAAGTTCCATCCACCCAATAAAACGGCGCAACAATTGATGAGATTTTGAGCTTTAAACAGAGACTGATGGAGACGTTGCATGAAACATGGGAGAGTTTTAAAGGGATGCTAGTCAAATATCTACACCATGGTATTCCAGATCTAATGTTGGGGCAGCGGTTCTACATGGGATTGTCAGATAGCGTAAAGAACAGTGTTGATGCTTCAGTAGGTGGGGCATTCTTGAGCAAAACATGGAAAGAGGGCCAGAGTCTGCTTGATAAGATGGCACAGAATTCGGGTTGGGTAACCAGAGGTGCACCCATCACTCTAGTGGTGCACTCAGTGCCTTTAGATCCGTCCAATTCTATGGCAAAAAATATGGCTACCTTATTGGCACAGATGAGTATACTTACCAAGAAGGTGGAAGAGTCAGGGCAGAAACAGTAGGTACATATTGTTGATACTACTAGGGGCTTGTGCGCATCTTACATTAGTCAGCCAGTTGGTAATCACTGGAACACGATCATCATCACTACTGTGAAGACATGAATTATGAGTCTAATTATGGCAGCCAGAGACAGGGTGGTCAGAATTTGGGTCAATAAAATCAGCAATATAGGCCACCACAGCCACAATTCAACACCGGGAACATGGGAGGTATGAGACCCCCCAACAATATGGCACCTTACCCACAACCACATGGATATAAAAATCAGAATCAACAGCAATGGTATCACCCAACTCACCAGCAACATGGTGGAAGGTAGGATGATGGGTCTGCTAGACTTGAAGCAATGATACAGCAGGTTATTGGCCCTAATGCTAAAATTAATGAGAGAGTCGATGCCCATGATGCAGCAATCAAAAATATTGAAGCACAGGTGGGCCAGATTTTGATGTCTCTGAATAGTCATCCTCATGGGACACTACCTGAAGACACCTAGATAAATCCAAAAGATCAGGGACTAAAGTAGCTAATAGCGGTGAGTCTACATAATGGCAGAGATCTGGATGTAGGGCAGGAGAGGGCTCGAGAAGCTAGGCAGTCTGAGACAATCATACCAGTGCCTAACGAGCTAGATGAATCAACGAAACTAACAGAGGTGATAGTCCAACCTGCTTAAGAAGAAAATAGCATTCAGAATGAGACCGAGAAAGAAGCTGAAATAGTCCAAGAGCCAGAAGTTGATGTAGCAACTGAGAAAGATCAGTCCCAAGTGATTAGGAAGAAGAGACCCCCTGCACCCTTCCCCAGAGGTTGGCTAAGTTAAAAAGTGAGGAGCAATACAAGAAGTTCTTTGACATGCTAAAGCAAATCCAGGTAAACATACCATTGATTGAAGCTTTGAAGGAGATGCATGGGTATGCAAAAAATGATGAAGGACTTGATGTCTTGATTTCCAAGACTTGACCATAGTTACTCTTACTTAGACCTGTAGTGCAGTGGTGACTAGACCAATTGCATAAAAGCTGCCTGATCCAGGGAGCTTTACAATTCCATGCACTATTGGAAATTTCACTTTTGCTAAGGCACTATGTGATCTAGGGGCCAACATCAATCTTATTCCCCTAGAAATTTATAAGAGGTTGGGCATTGGAAGAGCTAGACCCACCTCTACGTTGTTGCAGCTGGCAGACGGGATGGTGAAATGACCCTCTGGAATTCTAGATGATGTACTGATTTAGGTAGGGAAATTTGTGTTCCCTACAGATTTTGTGATCCTAGATTGTAAGGTGGATGAAGAGATTCCTATCATTTTGGGAAGACTATTCCTGGCTACGGGCAGAGCTCTAATTGTTTGTGAAACTGAGGAGCTCAAGATGAGATTAAACGATGAAGAAATAACATTCAATGTGCAAAAATCTATGAGGTGACCAAGTGAGTTTGCCAATTGCTCTCTTATTGATGCCATGGATGTAATCGTAGAGACTGACAATGAAAGGCTGACTATTGAGGATCCCCCTTCCTACATGTCTACTGAATATGGATAAGGTAAATGGAGAGGATCTGGCAGAATGGGTGTTAGCATTAGAGGGTAGAGGGTTTTGGGATAGGACCCTTGAGTTTGAGCCATTGCACTTGGAAAATCGAGAAACTCCTCTACCCAAGCCATCGATCGAAGAACCACCAAAGCTAGAATTAAAGCCACTGCCCGCCCATCTCAGGTATGAATTTCTTGGACCTAACACTACATTAAATGTTATTATCTCATCTAGCTAGGTAGATGTGCAGGCTCAACAACTATTGCATGTACTTAAGGAGTGCAAGACCGCCATTGGGTGGACCATGGCAGACATCAAAGGGATCAGCTCTGCCTACTGTATGCACAAAATTCTACTTGAAGAGGTACACAAACCTTCCAGGGAACACCAAAGAAGGCTGAACCCCAATATAAAGGAAGTGGTGAAGAAGGAAGTAATCAAGTGGCCAGATGCGGGAATCATTTTCCCAATTTCTGACAGCAGCTGGATTAGCCCAGTTCAATATGTTCCCAAAAAGGGTGGCATGACGGTAGTTAATAATGATAAGAATGAATTTATCTCTACAAGAATCGTCATGGGCTGCAGAATTTGCATGGACTATCGAAAGTTAAATCTAGCCACCCGGAAAGACCACTTCCCACTTCTCTTCATTGATCAGATGTTAGACAGATTGGCAGGGAGGTCACATTTTTGTTTTTAGGATAGGTACTGTGGATACAATCAAATCTCCATTGCACCGGAGGACAGAGAGAAGACCTATTTCACTTGTATTTATGGCATTTATGCCTTTCGGAGGATGCCCTTTGGCCTATGCAACACACCCGCCATATTCCAACGGTGCATGATGGCCATATTCATTGACATGGTAGAGGACATAATGAAGGTGTTCATGGATGACTTCTCAGTAGTAGGGAACTCATTTGATGAGTGCGTGATAAATCTGACTCGTGTGCTAAAGCGGTGTATCGAGACTAATCTGGCTCTGAATTAGGAGAAGTTCCATTTTATGGTACAAGAGGGCATAATCTTGGGGCACCGGGTGTCAAGCAAAGGAATTGAAGTAGATCGTGCCAAGGTAGATATGATAGCAAAGCTACCCCCTCTAGCTTCAGTCAAAGCAATCATAAGCTTTCTCGGGCATGCCGGTTTCTATCGGCGATTCATAAAGGACTTCTCAAAGATCGCCAACCCTCTCTGCAATTTGTTAGAAAAAGATCACCCTTTCTTGTTTTCTAATGATTGTAGGGTAGCATTTGAGGAGCTAAAAAAGAGGCTAGTCACAGCACCTATCATAGTTGCTCCCGATTGGGAGAAATCGTTCGAACTCATGTGTGACGCTAATGACTATGCGGTGGGGCAGTGCTGGGACAGCGGAAAGACAAGTTGATGCATCCAATACACTATGCTAGTAGAATGCTTAGTGGAGCCCAGCTGAGCTACACTGTGACTGAGAAGGAGAAGTTTGTCGTGGTGTTTGCTTTCGATAAGTTTCGATCATATCTGATTGGTTCCAAGGTAATTGTATATACTGACCACGCAGCTCTTAGGTATCTAATTGAGAAAAATAAGTCTAAGCTGCGCCTGATTTGTTGGGTGCTGCTATTGCAAGAATTTGACCTCAAAATTCGTGACAGTAAGGGCATAAAAATCAAGTCGTTGATCATCTATCATGACTTGAAGGAGCCTAAAAAGCAACCGTGGTCGAAGAGATCCTGGAAACATTTCCAGATGAGCAGTTGCTCGCTACTAATCTTGAGGAAGTGCCATGGTATGCAGACTTTGCTAATTACCTGGCCAGTTGAATAGTTACTCATGACCTCTCATCTTCCCAAAAAAAGAAATTTTATCGTGATAGTTGCATGTATTATTAGGAGGTGCCTTATCTTTTTAGAATATGCGTTGACAGTATGATCCGGAGGTGTGTCCCCGAGATAGAACAATCTTCTGTTTTGCAGGCTTGTCACGCATAAACATATGGAGGACATTTTAGAGGGGTTAGGACAGTAGCGAAAGTGCTTGAGGCCGGATTCTTTTGGCCAACAGTGTTTAGAGATGTGCACCTATGGGTGAAGGGTTGCAATGAATGTCAGCGGACCGGGAACATTTCCCGTCGCCACGAGATACCCATGAACCCAATTCAAGAGGTAGAAGTATTTGATATCTGGCGAATTGATTTCATGGGCCCCTTAGTCAGCTCATTTGGCAATAAATACATACTGGTTGATGTGGACTACATGTCCAAGTGGGTAGAAGCTACTGCGTTACCCACCAATGATGCAAGAGTATTAGCGGGATTTCTGAAGAAGAATATATTCACCCGATTTGGGACACCACGAGCGATTATCAGCGACGGAGGCACTCACTTTTATAATATATCATTCAAAAAATTGCTTGCTAAATATGACGTGCGCCACAAGGTGGCTACTCCGTATCACCCGCAAACTAGTGGGCAGGTGGAAGTGTCAAACAGAGAAATCAAAAGTGTTTTGACCAAGACCGTGAACTCCACAAGAACTAATTTGGCGAGGAAGCTAGATGATGCACTCTAGGCCTATAGGACCGCGTTTAAAACACCAATTGGTATGTCACCGTATAAGTTGGTATTTGGAAAGGCCTGACACCTGCCACTTGAACTTGAACATAAAGCGTGGTGGGCATTGAAGCAGTTCAACTTAGACAATGAAGCTGCAGGCACAACTAGAATCATTGAGTTGCATGAGCTTGGTGAGTTCAGACATCTTCCTTTTAAGAGCACAAGATTGTACAAGGAAAGAATGAAGAGGTTACACAAACAGAATATTGTTGAGCGATATTTCAAACCCGAGAACATGGTATTGCTCTATAACTCAAGATTGCGGTTGTTCCCTAGTAAGCTTAAGTCAAGATGGTCTAGACCGTTTCGAGGGTTGAAGTATTCCCTTCAGGTGCGGTAGTGATCGTCGCTGAGAAAGACTCTCGTACATTTAGAGTTAATGGGCAGAGATTAAAACTATATGTGGGCATGAATGAACCAAAGGAAGAGTCTGAGATCCACCTAACTGAACCTCAAAGGTTAAGCAAGCCTTAAATGCGCTCATTTGAGTGGTGTTGCGATGTTAAATCAGGCGCTGCGTGGGAGGCAACCCACGATTTTGTTGTAAATGTAATTTGTAATATCATATAAAAGAGAGAGAGAGAGAGGTTGAGCGAATCTTGCCCTCATATTACATCGTGCCACGACATTTAATCAAGCGCTTCATGGGAGCAACCCACGATAGTAGAATTTCTGACATGTTGTATATATGCAGGTTAGCGCAGAGGTCGTTGCATCATGACCCTGGACATACTATGGGTAAGGTAGGCCTTAAAAAAGGTAAATATAGTGCCTACAGTGCATAACAATGAACAAAAACCAAGCAATAGGCAGATAGAAGTGGTCAACTGCGGTCGCGGCGTAACCACGGTAAGACCGTAGTAGAATATCCTCTCTAAAGATTTCCCACTGCGGTCATGGTGCAGGACAGCGGTGGAATAACCTCTCTAAAGTTTTCCCATCGCGGTTGCAGTGTAACTACAGTACGACCGCGATGGAATACCCTCTCTGAAGATTGCCCACCACGGTCATGGCGTAACCGCGACAGAACCCTAATGGACCAAATCGGGCCCAGGTACGCAGCAAAATGTTTTTTATTCCCCCCCCCCCAATTACCCTACCCTACCCACATTCCAACCATTACCCTACTGACAAAATCCCCCCTTTCTATCTCATCTCTCTATCTTCTCTTCCAACTCTCTCAATTTCACCATTATTTTTCTTCCTCTTCTTCCCAAATCCTCTCTTCTTCTTCTTCTTCTTCTTCTTCTTTTTCTTCTCCATATTTCTTTCCTTTTTCTTTTTCTTCTCACCATAACCCACTCTTTCAACCCATAACCCAAAACCCCAGATTAATCCTTCTTCTTACCCACATCCCCTCCAAACCCTAACCACCAAAATTAACCTCCCCCCCAAACTGCCCACCCCTACCTAGCAGCCACCCGCCAATTTTTTTTATCTTTCTTTTCTTTTTCAAGACTCCACGCTAATAGTCAAGTAAGTTGTTCTACTTTTAACTATGTTGTATGTATTTTACATTTATAGTGATTATTGTATATAATTCTTGATTTTTGGTTGCAATGGGGTTTTAGACTCCAAGTTGGTGTTTGGGGTTGTTTTGTATAAGTGTGGGGTGTAATTCTAGTTGACCTTTTTATGTGTGGGGTAGGTGGTGGTAGCATGTATTGTATGTATTGATGGGAGCTTGTGGTAGGGTTGTTACAGGGCGAAATTGCATTGTTGATAAGTGGTGTGGGGATAATAGTAGATGTTGTCCACTTTGGGTAATTGTTGGTGCTAGAGGGTAGAGAAGTTTGAGTTTCCATCCGACTGGCATATGTTTGGCTAGCCCTAATTATTTTAATGAACTGATTGCAGGTATAATGGCACGTAAGAAGCGAAGAAACTCAAAAATTACTTCCGACATGCCCACTTATGATGCCACCCGGTTCACATCTGAGGAGGCCCAGGACAGGTTTCATGTGAAAGCCAATAATAACTTTGTCCCAGAGATTGGTATTGACAGGGCTGCCCTCTGAGTTAAAAAGCCAGATATATATGAAGAAATATGTCGGAGGGGGATGGAGTACTTATTCGATGAACTGGACATAGCAAATCCTATGATAGTCCGGGAGTTCTACGCAAACTGCCCAGAACATATGTACCATTTGGTGGTGGTGCGGGGCAAAGTAGTTGATTCCTTAGTCCAGCAAATTCACCAGGTCCTGCAGTTTCCCCATCACTGGTGACAATGATTACTACCATAATTCTCCAAGGGTAGACCGGGGCACTTTGACTGACGCCTTATGCTCAGGAGGAAGGCCAACTTGGTTTCAGGAGAACATGACATTGCATTCCAAGTCATTCACGTGGGAAGCTAAGTGTTGGTTCACTATGATTTGCAGCAGATTGTTGCCCACAAGCAACACATCAGATGTGAATAACTTGCGGGGTTTATTGGTTTGGTGCTTTATGACCAGGAAAGCTAAGATCATTGGAGATGAAATTATGCTCCGGTCGCCACTGATGACTAAGGGGTTTTACTTCCCCTTACTGATGACGAGGTTGTGTTTGATGGCTAATATTCAAGTCAATCCTATGGATGGTACTCTACCCCCAATAGTACCTTACAAAGCGTTAAAGATCAAAATGGGCAGAGATACACCTACATACATTAACTTGGATGATTATGATGATGCCCCAGCAACCATGGCACCACCTAGGAAGTCTTATGATGCAGCTGGATCCTCACAGTAACCCCAAATCGGGGTGGATTATCCTTGATCATACTCCATCCGACCTTTGTTGTCGTCTATGAAGGAAGAGATGGCAGATCTACGCACCTCCGTGGATAGCCTGCATGTTCATTTGGATGCCATGTCTAGACGACAGGCCAGGTTTGAGGGTCGGGTGATGTCTTGGTTCCGTGCTTTAGGGAGGGCTTGTCACTTGGATCGCAGTACAGTCTTTGACTCCGAATGATGACTAGGGAAGTCCTCTTACCCTTCTGCTTTTTAATTGTTTGATGACATGAGGACATGCCATAATCTTTGTGTGTGGGGTGGGAGACTTGGGTATGTGTATATATGATTGGTGTATATATGTGTTGTTGTATATGTAGCTTAGATGGAACCGGCTTATCCCAACGACTGACACTTGTTGACGGGTTTCTTGAGGGTTAAAGTTGGATAACAAAAAAACTAGAAAAGTTAGGAGACTCATCCCGATGACGGACCACCTAGACAATATTCTTGAGGGAAGTAGTCTAACCAAAAAGATTTTTTATTTTCTTTTTAGGTAGTGTAGTAATCCCCCCTTGGTTTTTCTTTTGACCACGATTCTTTTCCAAGGGTTTTTCTTGAACTGGATTAGGTAGATTTTTTTAATAGATTTTAGTACCCTAAGGACTCTTGTGGGCTAAGATGGGTTGGGCAAGAATGCATCCCATGGTTTACATACCTGCACATACTTAAAATGAACTTAAGGGTGCGACGTCTATGCTCATATGTAGACTCTTAATCTTATGCCTTAATTTTGCATACCGTGTCTTATTAGAATGCTCTTGTGAATGTGTTGACAATCTAATTCGGAATAAGTTACATGCCAAGTGTGTGCGAGGTTATACATATATTATGTGCTTGCATGCGATACCTAGAACTTGGCCCGTGTGTGCAAAACAAAATAGTAGTTGTTTGGTCTTAGAAATAATTTAAGTGTTTCTTTGTGTAGCCCATATAATAATGAATCCACATATTACCATAGTTAACCCCTTTCAGCATATAATCCTTTTCCTTTGGCAACCACATTACAAGCCTTACCCATTTGTTTGAATTTACCATCTATTTGAAACTTTTCACCTCTCGTGAGCACTTGAAGTGTTATGAACCTTGTAAAGTTAAAGTGTGGGGTGGCCGGTTTGGCTTTCGAGTGGAACTAGTTGAATAAGGAAAAAGGTGCACTATGTTAAAAAAAAGGGAAGAGCCACTTGAATTGAAAAAAAAAATTTATATATATATAAAAGCATAAAAACTCTTAGATAAGTGGTGGCTCTTTATGCAATTGTGCTTAAAGAAGAATGTGGTAGTTACATTGATGTGAAGGTGGAATTTTTGGGGTGACATAAAGTGGAGGTTTAATTGAATAAATATATGTATTAAAGTGCTTAGAGAGGTGTAGTCACTTTCATATCTAAATATATCCTACCCGTCTCGCAGCCTACATTACAGCAAAATGAAGACCGATTGATCTTAGACATAGCAACTCGATTAGTAGAGTATTATACTAAGGGCAAGCTTATGGTGTCTTTGTGTGGCATATAAAAGTTTTTTGCTGAGAGTGAGTAAATTCTTTCTATCTATAGTTCCTTGTTGTTTGATTTCATGTATGTGGAACTTTTCTAAAAAAATGTGATGTGAGAGCATTTAACTCAGGAAGAAAAGGCAGATCTTTACTTCTATTAGAGTACATAGAGTGAGCATGAGTGTGGTATGGCATTACAGTCTTCATCTGAGGTGTGGCTGTTGCACTACTTAGGTTGTTCTTTCATAATAGCAGGTGTGACATAAAAAGGGTAATACATCAAATGATTAGGCCCAGAAGTGTGGTTCAAGTTGCTCGAGGACGAGCAAAGATAGAAGTTTGTGGTATTGATAATAGGTGAATTAGACTATAATTAGACCCTAAAGAATCACATTTTTGTATAGCTTTATTGTAAAAAGTGATAACCAAATGCTCTAATCAGTGCTTTTCATGATTTGTAGGCTATATCTAATGAAAGAAGTCAATGGAGCAAGTTTGGGATTAGTTACGGAGAAAAAGAGGCCAATTAAACAATGCCCAAGAAATGCACCAAGTGAAAAGTCAAAGGAAGGCTGAAGTTGGCATGTCACGATCAGACCATAACCGCGGTAGGACTGCGGCAGAGTAGAGATGAAGATTCAGAGAACCCTTTTGGCCGTGGTCCCAGCGTAACCGTGGTGGGACCGCGGTAGAACGCGAAATAGTCAAGGCAAACTTGTCAAGTCGGGAAAACTTGGTGTAAAACCCTTATAAAAAGTAGGATTTCAGCCACATTAGGTCAGATTTTGTTTAGAGAGTACTTTGGGCAAGAAACACAAGTGTGAGAGATCACCCAAACATCATAGTTCTTTATTTCTTTTTTTTCTTGCAATTTTACATGAAGAATATTTTCGTATTTTATCTTCAAGTTATTATGAGTAGCTAAATACTTTAATCTAAGATTTTGATGGAACCTATTGAAGGATGAACTTCTTGATTACGTTCATATAGTTTGTCGGTTAATCTCTATTTGTTAAATTACATGTTTATTGTAGTTAATTGACAGGATCCTCAATTAGTTGTGCCTATTTAGTGTGCATAACTCGGGAGAGAGTGCATATTTAGGTAATTATTGAACAACACCACTACCATACGTATAAGAGGGACCTATAATTGCGGGTTTAAATGGGGGATTAGGGATAACAAAGCCTTGGGTGTGATCTAAAGTGAGGTGTAATAAATAAAGCCAGCTAGCGTAACTCGGGAGAGTGTGTCTAGTAAATTATTAATTACTCGGGAGAGATTTACGGTAATAAGAGTGATCATGATTGATAGAGATATTTTGGTGAATCTATATGCAACGTAACCGGAAGGGATCCCATCAAATAGGGAAAATCACTACCTTGGAACCTTTTCATTATTATTTACAACCCAGAATATTTAGTTTTAGTTTACAACTGTTAGTTATTTACTTTCAATCTTAGTTAGTAGAAATACCATCAAATATTGTTTACAAAGTTTGGAAAATTGATTATAAATGATTTAGTGATTCTTACAAAGGTAATTGATAGGTTAGTTCTCTGTGGGATTCGACTCAGGACTTGTAAACTGGATTATATTTGCAACGACCGCATTGTCCTTTTTATAAGGCATAGTTGGGTGTGATCAATGGTACATAGTCTCCAAAATCAACTCGAAACCACACGTTTGCCACGAGTATCCGACTACGAATGGCCTAAATCTATTCAATTTAATTACATATTGTAATAACATCTCAAGCAACTGATTCTACGATTTAATTCAAAGCTAAGACGTGAAATTAGGTAAAATGACCAAAATGCCACTCAGGCCAACGTCTCGGAATCGGGTGAAATTAATATTTTCAGAACCCTCTTACTCTCACGAATATAACCATATACAAATCTCCCAAATAGGATGCCACAAAACCCACTCAAAACTCAATAATTTCGTCTATGAAGTTTTATCAATTTTTCATTCAAAATCCAAAATTAATGGAGGAAGTCACACTTAGATTAGTGGGTTACAAGCAAAAAGGAGTTTAAAATGGTTACCCAATTGATGTCTCTGAAAATATCCCAAAATCTCTCTCAAATCCAAGCTCTCAAGCTTGCGTTGTGGTAAAAATGGCCAGATATTTAATACATCGCGAACGCAGAAGAAGTCACACGTTCGCAAAGAAGGAAAACAAAGGTTGCCCAAATTTCCCTATGCGAACGCGTGGAAAAGTATGCGAACGCGAAACTTGGACTGTCAAGGCTACGCGAATGCGAGATAGGGCATGCAGACGCTATGAAGAAAATAGACACAGCCCTCAGCGTCAAATAACACTACGCGAACGTGAGGGCTTGGCTACAAACGCCATGAAGGAAACTGCCAAAGCTTCGCGAACGCAAGAGTATTAAATGCGAATGCAAAGAGGTAACTGGTCCTTCTCCAAGATTATTCTATGCAAACGCATGGAGGAGGGTGCGATCGCGAAGAAGAAAAGGGTCTGCAACAGCTGAAGAAAATTCTGCAATTTTAAACAACTCCAAAATTCCCCGTTGAGCAGCCGAAACACACCCGACGCCCCCAGGACCTCAGCCAAACCTACGGACATATCCCATAACATCATTCAAATTAGTACCATTCCTAAAACCACCTAAAACAACGTCGAAAACTCAAATTAATCAAGAATTTAAGCCTAAGAACTCCAACTTTTCTCAAAATACGCTTTCGATCAAAAACCTAACCAAACCACGTCCAAATGACATGAAACTTTAGACACACATTCCAAATGACATGACAGAACTACTACAACTTCCGAAATTCCATTCTGACCCTCGGATCAAAATCTCACTATCAGACCGGAAACTTTAAAAATTCAAACTTCGGCATTTCAAGCCTAATTTAGATACGGACCCCCAAAACACAATCTAACCATGCCCCTAAACTCGAAATCGCCTAATGGAGCTAACAGAACCATATTCCAAGGTTGTCTTCATATGTTCGGACTATGGACCACTTTCCAATATTTAAGCTCTCATTTAGGGACTATGTCCCAAAACTCTTCGAAACCCAAAACTGAATATCTCAATAAATCAAAATAGCAAAAATAAACTTAGGGAAAGCAATTACTAGGGGATCGGGGCATAAATTCCAAAGATGACCGGATGAATCATTACATCCTCCCACACTTAAACATTCGTTCGTCCTCGAACAAACACAATGACATGTTGCGCATATCCTGCTCGGTCTCCCAGGTCGCCTCATTGATCGGCTGACCCCGCCATTGAACTTTCACGGACGCAATGTTCTTTGACCTCAACTTCTTGACCTACCCGTCCAGTATTGCATTGGCTCCTCAATATAAGATCGATCCTTCTCCAATTGGACTGATCTAAAATCCAACACGTGCGATGAATTACTGTGATACCTATATAGCATCAAAATATGAACAACCAGATGAACCATTACCAGGCTGGGAGGTAAGGCAAGCTCATAGGAAACATCCCCAACTCACCTCAATATCTCAAAAGGGATAATAAACCTCGGACTCAAGTTCTCTTTCTTCCAAAATTCATAACGCCTTTCATAGGCAAAACCTGAAGCAGAACCCGCTCTCCAACCATGTAGGAAATATCACGAACCTTCCGATCCGCGTTACTCTTCTGTCTGGATTGGGCTGTATGGAATCAATCTTGAATCACATTGACTCTCTCCAAAGCATCCTAAACCAAATCTGTGCCCAGTAACCTGGCCTCAGCCGGCTCGAACCAGCCCAATGGATATCTACATTGCCTACCATATAAGGCCTCATATGGTGCCATCTGAATGCTGGACTGATAGCTATTGTTGTAGGAAAACTCCGCTAATGGCAAGAATTGATCCCAAGAACCTCCAAACTCAATCACGCATGCACGGAGCATATCTTCAAGAATCTGAATAGTGCGCTCGGACTGTCCGTCCATCTGAGGGTTAAATATTGTGCTCAACTCTATCCGAGTACCCAACTCCTGCTATACGGCTCTCACGAACTGTGATGTGAACTGAGTACCTCTGCTTAAAATAATGGAAATTGGAATACCATGCAGACGAACAATCTACTGACTATAAATCTATGCCAACCGCTCCGAGGAATAGGTAGTACACAGGAATAAATGCATAGACTTGTTCTTAATTGATATCTTTGATCATTTTACCTCTTGAAGCACTTTAATTGTTAGATGAGAGCTAAAAGAAGTAAGAAAAAATTAAGTGTGGGTGGCTTTTGAGTGAAACCAATAAAATAAGAAAGGTGCACGTGTTTTATAAAGTAATACACCACTAGTGGAAATTGAAAAAAAAAAGGAAAAGGAAAGAATAATTTGGAAAAAAAAATATGGAAGAAAGAGATGAAAAAATTGTTGTCTTGTTCCAGCTAGGGGGTACGAATTAATGTAGTGCTTAAAGAAGACGGGAGGATTTTTGGGGTGAGTTGTTGGTGAAAGTGAAGTGGATTGAAAACCCTATGCTTGAAGTTGATTATGTGATATGTTAAAGTGCTTAGGAGGGTTAGTCACTATTCCTAAATATATCCTACCCGTCCCTTAGCCCATATTACAACCATAAATAATTCCTAATTGATTTTAGACCGAGTGAGCCTACATTAGTAGAGATTTACGTTAAGGGCAAGCTTATGACACCAATTGCATGCATGTGACTTCTTTTGTGAGGGTGAGTGATTTTCTGTGATATATGTGAGCATGAGATTCACATGTATGGATTGATTTTATTCTCTTTACTGTGATTGTGAGGACATATGATCCGTGAAGGAAAAGCAAGCCTTGACTTCTGTGTAGAGTACTTTAAGGAAGTATAAATATTGTATGGCACGTGAGAATCGGCTTGTGAGGCCAGCATTGTTCACTGCTAGGCGTAATATATGTAAATTGTTCTAGGTGTAATGCGTTAGGGGAAATGGTTGAGTGAAGGAACCTCTAGAAAGTATAGTGTAATTGCTCGAGTACTAGCAATGATTTAAGTATGTGGTGTTGATAATAGACTGAATATAGGTAATTTAGCGATTGTTTAAGCTCCCGCTTGATTATGTTCCAATGTCATAATGTGGTAAATTGATTAAAAATGGGCTCTAATTGTGATTTGTACATATTGCATGATGAGGAGCCTATGTGACGCCTTAGAGAGGTGATTGGAACTATTTTAGAGCAAGAACGGCCCCTTAGAGCTGAGTACGACGCAGACGAGGAAAATAATCAAGGAATTAAGAACCTAGGCTATCGCTCACAGGTGCGCGCCTACGCTAATTTTAGCGCGCCCAACACAGAACAATGGCCAACTAGCGCAGTCAGATGCCCGCCCAGGTGCACGACCGCACTAGTTCATATTTCGAGAAGGCTTGTTCAAGAGTATAATTTGAAATCTGTAGGAAACCACACTTAACCTATTTAAAGTCAAGCTCTCCCAAGAATTATTTATCAAGTTTTTCATAGTTTAGTGCAAGATATAGAGAGGCAAGAGGCAAGGAGGATATTTGACCATCAAGTTCTTCTTTTCTTCCCTTTATTTCTGCTATTTGTGATGAAATTGAACCCTATTGTGATGAACACTAGTATGAGTGGCTTAAACCCATTGTTCTAGGGTCATGGGTGAAACATGAATGTTGTTGTTTGAAGTTTATTCGACGAAGTTGGTTTATCATATTGGGTTGTTTATTTAATTCTGATTTTAATTATTTTGCTGAGTAGCTAACAATGAAATACTATCTACGAATCTTTGGTTGAACTTGAAAGTGAAAACTTTATATTGCAATAGAATTAAATAGAGCAAGTTCTTGAACCTGGGCATCAGGGAACAGATTCACAATTGGGACAGACATGCATTCTTGTCAATCTTAATTCCATAGACATATGGGCATTGAGTTATAACTCGAATAGGCGAGTAAGAACTCAACAAATTCTTATGATTAATATCAACCATGTCAATCAACAATCCAGATAAACCAATTAGTCGTTTTAAGCCAAGACACAACACGATTGTTAGATAGCTCGTGACCCTGAAATATCCTCTCCTACTATTTGTTTCTTGAAAATTGATGGTTGTTTGGTTAATTGTTCTAGTTACATTGTTGCTTGATAGTTTAGGTAGTAAATTAGTAATACCTCTATTTTATGGACAACCTCTTGGATAGATAAGTTAATTGAGTTTAAATTATTCAACAGTTAATCACAGTCTTCGTGGGAACGATATTCTACTCACTACTTTATTATTTGACGATCACGTGCACTTGCATGATTGTTTTTGGTCGCAACATTCTTCCAAAATGTCTGTTAGATATGGATGATTTCCTTTGCTATGGACAGCTGGATTGTAAAACATGTGACAAAATCTTCTTCAAGGATAGAGTTGTCATTTCAACATTTCCATTATATTTGGAAACAAAATACTGATTTGGATTTTTCAAGGAATGCTTTTGTGCTTTGAGTCCTAAACTAATAGCTTCTCTTTTATGTTTTCCCTTTGTCAATTGGCAGTGATAAATATCATTATCTTTATTATTGAAATCAAGTATTAGATTGTCTTCTATCCTTTCTTCAAGAACTCATGAAAAGAGGGTAAGGTAGAAATAAAAAGTTTAGGAGGTGCAAATTTATATACAAATGATGAACAACAATCAGAGAGAAGCAACCAATAAAGCAGCCGAGCCAATCTTATTAATGAAACAGAAATGAATTAGAAATAACAATCAAAAACTTTTGGATGAAATATAATGTAATTAATTTGCATAAGAAAAATAAGATATATTTTGAAAAGGGTGACTCTAAGTATTCTATGGAAGTCCACACTTTGCTTGGACGGCCAAAGTCTTGAATGTATTAGGGCAAGGATCCTTGTTTAGCTCATCAAAAGCTTCTCTCTCAACTGGGATTGCACATGTATTCTTCCCTAAACAATGCTTTTCTACAACTTGGAGACTGTTGGGAGAAGTGCAGTTCCCAAGATATAAGTTTCCACAAGCTCCATCTGGATTACCATAGCTAGCAAACTCAATTTTCTTGATCACTTGATTGTTTTCTGGGCAAGCTAATTGAGCTCCTGACTTTAGATCTTCCACGATAGCGTTGAATTGACTTCCGGACCTCTCAAAAGACTTAACGCTAGGAGGTCGGTATTCGGAGATGATACTGCAGATTGTGTCTCTGTTAACTGTTTGGACTTCAATGGTTTCTGAATGACCTCCGGTTTCCTCAAAGATAACTAGGAGATTATCCTTAGGCTTCAAGAAAGCTCTTGGAATATGATACCTAAAACAATAATATGTTTTAAGATATATAATTATTAGATATTATAATTAAGTACAAATATATTCTTCGCCGCATAATTCAATATGATATTAGAGCAGGTTGAGATTTTATCAATTTTCACTGCTGCATGTCATTAAAGACAACTTCGACTTATTTGGCTATAAAAAAATCAAAATTATCTTAAACTTTAATATAGATTCACATAATTTAATACGTATTAAAATTTCTACTTACTCAGATTGAGTGGGCTTTCCAAGAGGGGAGAGGAATGATACCCAGTAACGACCAAGGCTATTACCATTGACCCACATCATACCCTTTTGCATTTTGTCCATCTTTAAGGCTACTGGATTGTTGCCTTCAGGGGCATCAAAGTATGTCTGTAACACACATATTTGAAATAAACACATAGTTAAATATGGATGATAAATTTAATCTTGATGCTTAGAAATTACACATAATTAAACAAAAAAAAAATTACACTTCTGTACTTACTTTGTACCAAGTGATAGGTCCTGGTGGAGGACCAGACACAGGAGTCCACTTCACTTTCTTCGCACCTTCTTCTGTGAATAGTTGTTCTTTTTCACCGGATACACCAACCTTTAACATAGCCAACAATAATCATGTTATATTATTCTCCAATATTTTTAAGATATTTGTATATAAATAGAATCTAAACTCCAATGCAAATACATGTTTACCTTGTGGCCCCAGTTGTTTAGGGTTATGTCAAGGGTTCCAGCCATCAAGCCTTGTAGAGTTATACCTCGGGGTCCAGCAAACCTCTTTTCCATATAGGCTCCGCTATTCTGCATTAATATATATATATATATATATATATATATATATATGAGTTCTTCCTCTTTAATATTCCTCGTTCTTATATTTGTAATGATTTATTTTGAAGTTATTGTTAATGAAATGAATACCGGAAATCCAATTGTCTCAGCTAAAAGGGTGATATGGTTAGTTCCAGGTTTCAAGATCACAGGTTTTTGAAAAACAAAGCTCTTCTCGATGTTGTTACCATGTCCAAACCCTGAAATCAGTTTTATTACCAATAAATTCCATAAGTAATCTTAACATAGTTCTGTGAAAATAAGTTGTCGTGTTGATATATGTCAATAAAAGGTGTCACTCACCAACGAATTCGCCGTTAACGAAGGCTGACAATGCGTGACCCATACTTGCGATTGACATGACGGGGAGAATGTCAGGTCTCATGGGCAAGTCATGACGATTAAAGTTGATGCTGTGATTTGTAACAATTCAAGTATTATTAAGATAACAAACTAAATTGATAATAGTAGTAATAATTAATAACGACAACAACAATAACAACGAACATAAGTACCTTGTGCTGTACCAAGCATAGTCTGAAGTATCTTTTGTCAGACTATAGAGCTCCAAGGGTTGTCTGTTCTTAAGTGGCAAGTCATTGATGGTTGGAACTTTCTCTTGGTACATTTCCCATTTGAGATTCTTTGCTTTTTCTGATGCTATGAAGTTCCTTGAGTTATGTTGGGCAACAACCTGTTTTCACCATTATAAAATTAGAGTTGATATTTTTTCTTAACCTTGATTTTACAAATCAATAAAAGAAAAAAAAAATTAGACTAATATTTTTATTTGATGTTACCGTTTGGGTGTTGTAAACAACAGTCTTGCAATCAGGGAGAATGCTAACAGACTTCTCAGGTAAGTAATATTCTTGACCCCTGAATTTAATTGTGGATGGTAGTTTGGTATGGTTATTGGTCAAAAAGGCAGCACAATCACTTCCGGGCTTCTCCCAAACAGTAATCTGCAAAGCAATTTATAAAAATTGTAAACTTAGATTTTATATATAGAGAAAGAATGATAATATAAAGAACTTTGGCACTAATTTTAGAGGGTGATTGGATTGATTTTTAAGTTGGTCAAATCAGTTTTAAAGCTCTTTTTTCGTTTTTTCGGTATTTGACAAAGTTAAAAAGTAATGAATTAAAATAAGCTAAAATTGCTTAAAATAAGTCAATGGCAATTAGGGGTGTGCATTCGATTTATCGATTCGATTTTGACCCTTATCGATAATTACTTATCGATTATCGATTTGTACATATGCTTATCGTTATTGTTTCAATAAGTTTTCGATTTTTTCGATTTCGATTTATCAATTTTTAGGGCTTATCGATTCGGTTATCGATTACACCAATAAGAAAATTTGCGAGATCCCACAAAAAGTATATCGCTATAAACATGCCTAACTAATATGGACAAAAAGAAGCTAATATAAGGCGAACATCATTTATAACATAAAAATCATGTCAACAAGCACATGCAATGAAACTAAAGTAAGTGATCAAATGTATGTCACTAATGCTCCAACGGTATAAAAAAATACATCATCACGACTAATTTTGTTTTGCATTAATTTGAACTTCATTCCCTTTGAGCTTTAAGTATGATAATTTCTTAAATGTGGTAGAGGAAATAATAGGGTTAGAGACTTATGTTAAAGGAAATGATATTATAGAATAAAGGTAAAAAGAATTAAAAAAAAATAAAAAAGAAATTAAAAAATAATAATTTTTTTCTTTTTAGTAAATCTTATCAATTTATCGATAAACCGATAAACCGAAGAGGACAAATCGAAATCGAAATCGATAACTCGATAAGGAAAATTTCGAAATCGAAATCGAAATCGATAAATCGATAAACCGATATCGACAAACCGATAACAAATAATCGATTCAATTTATCGATAAATCGATTCGAATGCACACCCCTAATGGCAATAAGTTGAGCAACCCAACTTATTGGTTTTTGGTGTAAAAGCTATTATGCTGAAAAGCTACTTTTTTTAAGTCAATCCAAATGAGGCCTTAATATGTTAGTACTAGTATTTTCTAGGCTACTAATCATGGCTTATTATGAAACTTACATTTACCACGTGTATATATATATATATATATATATATATATATATATATATATATATATATATATATATATATATATATATATATATATATATATATAAATCATGGCTTATTATGAAACTTACATTTACCACGTGTATATATATATATATATATATATATATATATATATATTCAAAAAGATTTTGGTTGGGTTAATGCATGCATGCAAACGTTTGGTTACCTCGAGGTCTTGGCTAATCTTTTGAACAGTGGGAGTTCCCCAAAGGAGAGATCTTCTGGACAGTCTTAAAGCTCTATGCAAGTCTCTTAAGTGACTCCATTTGGGTTCCCTCTTCAAACCTAAAAGAGACATAAATTAAACGTCTTGATACAAATGTTTTAATTAATACTATTAAGGATGAATTTTATTACCAAATTCATCAAGGGGAGCTTCATCATAATAGCGAGTCGTTACGAATGAAGAGCCTGTTCTTCCAAAGTTGGTGCCACCGTGGTACTGAAATACAAGAAACAATGAAAATAGTTAAATTTTTGTCACATATAAAGGTAAATATTATGATAATACGAATGGAATGAGTACCATGTAATAGTTTGTTAGAGTTCCATTCTTCGCAAAGAAACGAGCTACAGAAAATGCAATATCTTCAGCTGCTCTTTGTGATGGTGGATCTCCAAATGTCCTATATCTGTAATTTAAAATTTTATAACACACATTTAATATTAGTAGGGATAGGCATAATACTGATTAAACCGAAAAAATTGGCCGAATGAAAAATTACGGTTTATTTGATTTCGGCTTTTTGGTCTATTCGATTGGCTTGCGATTTATTATTTTTAAAAATTTTGTGTTCGATTCGGTGTCGGTTTATATTACCCATAATTTAATTAGTAGAAATATAATATATATACTTACTGTGCAGTCCAATTTTCAGTCCACAAAGAAGGCTTGTTAGGACCATTGGGACCTGTGAAAGTATCTGCACAATGCCTTCCATTGCATGTGTTGATCTTGAGAAAGAAAAAAAAAGAGAGAAGTGTGATTAGTTCTAATATAATGATTTCCAATAATTTTGAACTTACATTATATTTCGCTTTCTAAAATGTTAGTACTAAAAATTTTATTATTAAAGGAAAACCTACCACTTGTGGAGGGGCATCCTTTTGCTTGCACATGACCCAAGGGACTCCATTATACAATCCAGTAGCCATATCAGCAGCCCACTTAATATACTTCTTTCCATCTTCTCTGTAAGCAAGCTGGACATTGTTGTATTCATTTTCAATCTGTTGAGAATTAAAAGATATTCATAAGGACGCTGATGGTATATACTAGCTATATATTGTTTTGTATACTACTTAAGAAAAAATATTTAATAACTTTACTATAAAACATTTGTTTTCATTTATCACTTTCGAGCAATAGATATGAGAAGGAACCTGAGCCATGATAATGGGACCTCCTTGAGGTGCGAACAACTTCTCCTTTTTCATCAAGTCAATCACCATTTCTGCATATTTTTTCATGTGGTGCTGCAATTTGGAAAAATTACAAATAAGGAATAAATAAACAATTAAAGCTACTTCATATTTATTTAAGAGCATTCATACATTATATATGAAAACATACCATGAAGGGTTCGTTATAAGAACGGAATGTGATATTAGGAACCTCTCTAAGCCAGTATGGGAATCCACTGTTCCATGATCAATAAGCAAAAATTAAAAACACTCCATTAGCAATTACGTAATTAAATGGAATTAAATATAATATATACCCTTGATTCCATTCAGCCTCGATGTAAGGTCCAACTCTTAGGTTTACATATAAGTCTTGCTCTCCTATCATCTTGATGAATTTCACCACGTCATAGTTTCCTTCAAAATTGAACTGTATATTCACAAAAAGGGAAATGTTAACTATTTGGATATTTGATATATTCTTTAATGCATGCATGCATGAACAAAAGATAAATATTACCTGGCCTTGAACCGGCTCGTGAATGTTCCAGAAAACATATGTCTGAATTAGATTCAGACCTCCTTCCTTAGCTTTCCTTATGATGTCATGCCACATCTGATCAATCCCAATATTAACATTGTTTTATGAGTAAATATTGTTAAAAGAATCAAGTATTATTAGGCAGATACAGTAATCCAACGTGAAAAGTATTCACCTCAGGAGGGCTACGAGGGTAATGAATAGAACCAGAAAAGAGCAATTCCCTGTTGCCATTGATGATCATTGAACGACCATCATAGGTGACACCACGAGGCTTTTCATCAGCAATTGCAGAGGCAACAAAAAAGGAGAGAAGAGCTAACGCTAGGAACTGGCTAATTGGTATAGTCATTTTTCCTGTCGTTCTTTAGCTTTGCAGGGACAAGAAGATTGTGAGATAGTGCAATGACGAAAAGAAAAGAGAGAAAGAAAAGAGAGAGCTAAATGAGGCCCCTTCGGTAGATGGAGGAGGCACCCAGAATAGCTGTGTTAAATGCAGGCATGCATGTACTAATTATAGAGAGCAAACTACGGCAACTATAGGTGTGGCATGAATTTCGAATTTTTTTATGGTCTTTACTATTCGTTGAATTTGGTAATATGGTTTCTTTCTCCATGTTTTTCTCTACACTATTCAATATTTGAATGATAATGAAAGGTTTTCATTTAATGTTCTTTTATACCTTTAGGGGAGTAACTTCAAAATAGTTTCTCCGTTCGTCCCACACACAATTCGAAGTACGAGGATTAAATTCTCTAAAAAAAATTGTGTGAGTTTGGATATACAATCTTCACTTTTTTTAAAGTAGACTTTACATATTGGAAAGTACATAAAACATATACCATAAACTATATTTATTACAAATTTAAAATATAACAAGACATATGAAAAAAATTTTGATCAAAGAAAAACTCTTTTGAGTCTCCAAATATTATGTCACATATAGTGAGATATGTATGGGTCAAAATCTGACGAAATAAGAATCTGCGTGAAGAAGAGAATCAAATTATTTGGGCCGAAGTCGTATTCGTACAACGCTATAGCGACGAGCACCTCGACTAAGGCCGCGATCGTGTACTCAAAATATTTGTGCGGTGAGTTGAATGTTATGGTATTTCAGAGGGTCAATCTGTAAGATAGTTAAATGACTTAGGTACTTTGGCTAATAACCGTTGTGTAAATGAGAATACCTAGTATATATACTAAGTGAGAGGATGAAGAAAGGGGGATGACGTAAAATTCACAGACAGAGATAGACATTTCTTCACTGATCAAGGAAGATCTTCATCTCTCGCTCCCCATCAAGGAAAAAGGAGAGAGTAAGCTTAGATTCCCACTATCCATCATTAGTTATTCTCGATAAAAGTTTATGGTGGGTCAACCTTGTTTAAGAACGGTGACCCTTTTCATCTATGCATTCTTTGTTATCATTTAATATTATAAAAATCACCCTCATTTCCTTACATAATGAAATTCAATCATTGTCATAGTTGAATCTTATGTTCAGTTAGCTTATTCTTATCTTCTATCTTAGATCTATGGTAAATTATCTTTGGCTAGGATTTGCGTCAAACCTTCTTATTTAATTAGTTCAATAAAAAGTCTAAATTTTTCTGGTCGAACAATTTGACGCCATTTGTGGGGATTTCTTGCCAAAATTTTAGTTTTCTTTAGATCTAAAGTCAACTGGAGTTGCACTTACCGATTGTTGTAGCCTCGCCTTCTCATTACAAACTCCAACTTGAGAAATTTCATGGCAAGCTTTTGAAATAATGAAACCAACCAAGGTTAGGTCTTTGCATGAAATAAAAGTTGTCTGATATATATACAAAATCCATGTCTTGTTGTAGAGATGGGTTTGGCACGTCATGAGTATGAGTTGTCAAAGTCAAATTATGGCCGCTACGCACTAAGCATGTCCGCAATCCTATCTGCTATATTAACGTTAGATACCGATCTATACTTTATGCACATTGGCCCTCCCTCTTAGGAAAGAAAGATAGCCTATTGTGTGATTCTTTGAAATAACAAGCTTGTCCTATACATATGTACGAAGTATAACTTATATTTCTCTTATTTTTTGCACCTCATACAGGATCAGACTGGCACTCGAGCTCGAGATCCCAACGGGCGAAGAAAATTGTCATCCCATAAGTATCCCAAACTCGACTAATGACGAAGCTAAGCATGAGGCTACCAAATCTGAAGGTGCCATTCGAGTACGGGGCAAAATGAGTCGTTCTACAGCACCCTCTGCCATTTCCAACCAATCAGGTCAAGGTAACAAGCAATTTTGTTTGGGTTTCACTTGTTATATTGTTTTTTGGATTGGTAAAGTAACATGAGCATTCTCCCAGGTGTGGTAACAAGGAACAAATACCACCAAAGCAACACGCAAGGAAAACCTTCCGCGCTATATCATCCCACAGGCAACGGTCGAGCAAAACTCCCTACACCGTACCATACTGCGAATAACATACAAATGGCTTAGAAAAAGCCAAAATTATTAAGAAACAATCTCCATTACCTGGGACTGGGCGGTGAGCCCACGGAACGTACAGTCTCTCCAACACAGGCAGAACATGCACACAAAAATCTTACATGTATGCTCGTCATGGAAATCCTATGTCGGTTCAGTCGACTAAATATTAAAAATCGCATCCGAACTTCATTTGAATTAATGATGTCCCAGGCTACCCAGAAGCCCAAGCAGAAAATTCATTGGCCATCCCGTCAACGGTCTCTCCAGGCCGAACAATGAATGGACTAGATAGACTGGGTCTCACCCTGACGCATACATAAACTATGAAACATCGAGTAATATTCTCCAATAAAAGTAAGGCAGCATGCAACCTTCTTACCATTCCACCGAGTCCGCACATCGCCAAGTGAATGTAAAGTTTGACCTCGTTCGAATTCACAATGGGTTACAATTCAACCTCGCTCAAATTTACACCCATAGGGCCACGGGCCATTCCAAGTGAAGGTAAAGTTCATCCTCGCTCAAATTACTCGAATTTACACCCTTACTGTCCTTGTCCATCGTCAAGTGAAGGTAAAGATTGACCTCGTTCGAATACATTACAATTGGACCTCGCTCGAATTTACACCTTTACGGCCCTGGGCTATCACCAAGTGAAAGTAAAGTTCGACCTCGTTCAAATTCATAATGGGTTACAATTCGACCTCGCTCAAATGTATACCCTTATGGACCTAGGCCATCTCCAAGTAAAGGTAAAGTTCGACCTCGTTCAAATTCATAATGGGTTACAATTCGACCTCGCTCAAATGTATACCCTTATGGCCCTAGGCCATCTCCAAGTAAAGGTAAAGTTCAACCTCGTTCAAATTTATAATGGGTTACAATTTGACCTTGCTCGAATTTACACCATTATAGGCCCCGTCCATGCATAGCCAAGTGAAGGCAAAGTTCTACCTCATTTGAATTCATAAAGGTTTACGATTCGAACTCACTCAAATTTACACACTTACGGACATCGCCAAGTAAAGGTAAATTTTGACCTCGTTTGATTCATAATGGGTTACAATTCAACCTCGTTTGAATTTACATCCTAACACCCTTAGCCATTGCCAGGTGGAAGTAAAGTTTGACCTTGTTTGAATTCATAACGGATTACAATTCAACCCCGCTCAAATTTACACCCTTACGGCCCTAGGCTATCTCTAAGTGAAGGTAAATTTCGACCTCGTTTGAATCATAACGGATTATAATTTGACCTCATTTAAATTTACACCCTTACAACCCCCATCCATCGCCAAGTGAAGGTAAAGTTAGACCTCATTTGACCTCACTTGAATTTACACCCTTACGGCCCCTGGCCATCGCCAAGTGAAGGGTTTAACATCGTTCGAATTCATAACGGGATACAATTTGACCTTTTTCGAATTTACAGCCTGACGGCTCGGGGCCATCACCAAGTGAAGTTAAAGTTAGACCTCATTTGAATTCATAACGAGTTACAATTTGATTTTTCTCAAATGTACACCCTTACGGACCTAGACCATCGCTAAGTGAAGGTTACCCTTATGGCCCCCATCCATCGCCAAGCGAAAGTAAATGTTTGACCTCATTCGAATTTATAATGGGTTACAATTCATCCTTGCTCAAATTTACTCCCTTATGGCCTCGGTCCATCATCAAATGAAGGTAATGTTCAACCTCGTTTGAATTCATAACGGGTCTCGAATCGGCCAGCTAAAGTTAACCTCATTTCAATTCCCAATAAAAGCCAGGACTCATTATGGGGAAATCTGAAGACCTTCCTTAAAAAAATAGAAAGAAAGTAAAAAAATATGCCACCAAAGGTAAACCGTATATATATATATATATATATATATACACACACACACACGACATCATCTTACAAAAGGCCAAAAGCGTACCCCATAAAAAGAAAAACAAGCAACCATAAAAGAAAAAAAAAAGCTAAGTACAAAAAGCTACAAAAACTTCACTCGGCCTCATCTCTACCACCATCCTCGTTAGCATTATCATTATTATAAGGGATCTCATCTTCAATCTCTACACTTGATCGGGTCAAAGCCTCTACTACTATTGAGTTGAGAGGATGGTCGATGCAGTTTTAACCCAACTAGGTCTTGATTGAATCCACAGAGAGTTAATAATTGGAACTAGATTTATATCCAAGTCTGAATGCGGGCTTTGAATCTAATTACACTTCCAAAAATATTTGTTTAGGTTTCTATTTCTACTTCTATTCTATTGCATGAAATATTTGAAACTAAGTGCAACATTATTGTTGTTGATTTGCAAGGGTTTAAATGGACTACAGTAGTGACTTCTACCTAGGTGGATATATAACGGGTGGTAGAATCTAAGGCAATTATGTGATTAACTGGGGCAATAATATAGTTATCACACTTGGGTACTCATTCTATACCTCTCGGTAGTTTGAGTGATTTTGCTAAATTTGGCTTTCTCAAGTCCAAATGGGTATTCATGCAATACAAGTGATATTTTCTCAATTCGGGTATTACTATATCTTGGTTTAACCCTTTAATTAGGGCTATCAATTTCTTGAGTTCACCCCAATTCCTTATTAGCCTAGCTTTCCTAGACTTAGTCCCTCTTTTTCAAGTAGAGACTAAGTCATAAATGCAAGAATCAATGTTTACAATCACTAATTCTAAAGTTCTAGCAAGAACTAGGCTAAATATCACTAACGCATACACATTCAAGCCCTAAAATTTAATACTTATCAAATACTCACACTATGGTTGGGTCACAACCCTAGCTTGGGTTTGGCTACTCATGGAAATAACATAAATTAAAGATTAAACAAAGATAAAATTCATAATACCAAATTAAAAGATAAAAATCTAATGCTGAGAGATAATTCTAGTACAAAATTACCCAAAAGAGAATTTCCATCCGTCTAACGTACTCAGCTAAATCATAACTTAACCTAAAAATGTCCCAAAAATATATTTATACTAAGCTAAATTTTTTTGAAAAAAATACCTCGGCGGAGGTTTCGCTGCTGCGTAATTCTCACCGCGACTATGCTCTTTCTTTCGCGGCCATGTAATACTGATTGCGGTCCATGTTTTTAACTTCAGGATCTGGGTTGAGGTTTGTTTCGCGGGCTGCATAATTTCCATCGCGGCCGCGTAGTAGACTTTCACGGCCACGTAATTCTAACACATACCACACTTCTTGTTTTTTCTTGAAATATAAACTCTATGAACCTCATCAACCGCGGTTCACATAGTTATAATCACGGTCAGGGTAAGACTTTCGCGGCCACACATTTTAGGTGCGGATGTCGCCTATCATTTGGCCTGAAATGCACTCTCCAAATCTTCCTTTTGTGGACCACAAATTTATGATCACAACCGCATTGTGGCTTCCGCGGCCGCACAATATTTGTGTGGTCCACGTTTCAGCACTGTTGGCCCAGTCTAGGTTCTTGTTCCTGACTCCTTTATGAGTTGATTATGCCTCTTTTGGCTCATTTTGATTAATTCTTGCAAGCAAGCATGTCACATTAGTTTCCGAAAATAGCTTTATGCATTTTTGGTCTAAAACGCATGTAAAGAGAGCAAATCGTAGGTTAAAATCCCTACTTATCATTACCCCCACAAGCCTCGGGTGTCGCAGGATCATAACCACAAGCAAGATGAGCCTTACGTGCCTTAATCTGAGTATTTTCAGAAACAGACTCGAGATTTAAAAATACTGGACCTAATAAAAAAGGCGGCTGGAAAGTATTTTGTAGAGAATGAAGTAGTTGTTGGTGCAACTCAGCTATGCAAGTTGGTAAGTGGTAACCAAACACCAATAAACAAGAGTTATGATAGATTGAAAATTACTAGATTGCATAAAATGATTTATTAAAAAATAAAAGCAGGAAAATAAAAACATTTTTTATTACGAGCTTTCAAAAGTGTGATGAATTTGTTGAGATGCGAGTATAATTTTAATATAGGTGTATTAAGAATTCAAACTTTATGAATTTAATTTTGAGATTCTATTATAATATTTTTTATTTATTGAGTTCGAGATGAATAATTTATACTTATCTAGTATACTCTTCACACATACCGAATTCAACAGAAATTAGGTTGAATGAAGTCGTAACTCACACACTACATCCATTCCTAAGTCTTAATGGAACAAGACATCACTAAGCTTCTAAGTGTAAAGAAATATGATAATTATACACAATTGATTGGAATGTATATACCTTCACCATTTTAATTTACATGATATAGTTTACTCCATACTGAATTTAAAAGATAAGAAAGAACTTTTAAAATTTGTTGTCTTCAAAAGATCATAATTTGTATAGCTATAAAAAATTCTCTTTAAGGGTGTGTTTGGTATGAAGGAAAATATTATTCCAAAAATATTTTCCAATATTTTCATATTTGGATGGCTTAAATATTTTCCTACCAAGAGAAGAAAAAATATTTTCCAAAACTGCTCTCAACTTTTCTCGCCCTCAAGAGAAGAAAAATGACCTGCAATTATGACAGTAAAAACTGACTGTGCACAACTCCAAAAATGGTCCGTTTGGACCCCCGGATTCCCCCCGAGGCCCTCGGGACCACAATAAATACCACCAACCTACTCCAAAATATGATACGAACTTGTTCCAATAATAAAACACACCCTTAAACACGGAAATCATCGAATCAAGGTGGATTCAAGCCTAAGTTTCAACTAAAACTTTCGAAACCAATATCCAATCAAAAACCCAACGCCCGAATGACCTAAAATTTTGCAGACATATCCAAAATCACCTAACGAAGCTACTGCAATAGTCGGAATTCCATTCCAACGCCCGGATCAAAATCTCACCCATCGACCGGATTTCACCAAAATTTCAACTTCGCCAATTCAAGCGTAATTCTATACCGAACCTCCAAATTCAGTTCTGATCACTCTCCTAAGCCACAAATGATCCCTTGAAACTACTCGAACCATCAGAATTTGATTCTGAGCCCTCTAACTCACAATTCAACATCTGGTTGACTTTTCCCAACTATTCCTTCACCAAATAGACTATTTGTCTCAATTCCTACCAAACTCGATCTGAATTAACTTAAATTCTCCAAACACATATATTGAAACATGAACAAGCATATACCGGGGAAAACGGGTCGGTAACTCACGTGATGACGGACCGGGTCATCACATAAAATAAGGTGGGCTATGTCAGGGGTTGATTGTAAAGAATTATGACGGCATATGGAGGCATTCCTATTTGTTTAATATTGTGATTGTGGGTTGTTTACCTGTATGATCTTTACCGCTTGGAAGTTGTGAGGAAACATTTGCACGTCAGTCCGTTCTCCTTGTCATGTTCACTAGTGTCACGCCCCCAAATCTGGTCGTGATGGCGCCCAGCACACTGCTAGGCCAGCCCGACCAATCAACAATAACCACGGAGCCACAAGCTCACTTTATCCAATTTAAGCACAACAGTGATAGATATATTTAAAACAGGGAACCAAGTCCCAACATGTGCCAACTCCCATAGACCGAAGGGTCAAGAGTCATGAGCCTCTACAGAGTATACAAAGTGTAAATAGTGAATATAATTGTGCACAAGTGTGGGATGATCAGAACAAAATACAGACAAACTGGAGAATCAGGTCCTGCGAACGCTGGCAGCTACCTCGACCGTCCAAAAGCACTCCCGAGCCGCAATAGAATCAGCCCTTCTGTGATGTACCTGAATCTGCACACAAGGTGCAGGGAGTAGGGTGTGAGTACTTCCAACTCAGCAGTAATAAAAGTAAATAATGCTGAAGGGAAGAAAACCACGATAGGCACTATCTCATGCTACACAATACAGAACTATCTTTTTATTCTTTTCAAGCATATGTGAGTAGATTATTTAGAAATCTCAATTTTAGCTACTTTATTTCATAATAATATACCAATACCTGGATACAATCTCAAGTAGTGCAAGTCCACACTCAAATCAGCCCCTCGGGCTCAACACTCCTTATCAATTTACACCAGGAGATCTGGTCAATAAGGCAACTAATGCATGTGTGCCAGTAATCTATGAGTGCTGAATGTTATGCCACGTAGTACACGTAAACCAATGTATGTATGTCATGCAATGCATATGACCGCTACGACGTGTAGCCCGATCCAATTTGGATACACGTGCTCACTTTGGGAGTTCAGACTCCGGAGGGGCTCCTACAGCCCAAGCACAATAATAATATCACACCTGCTGCGGGGCGCAGCCCGATCCATATACCACTGCGGCGTGCAATCCGATCCATGCATGTGTATGCATATGCTCATATGAATGTCATGCCCTAACATATGGCCCTCAGCCCCAATCAGTCTAACAAATAATCAAGAAAAGCCCTATGGGCAACAATATCACATTAGCTCACAGCTAAAATATTATTAAGACCTTGTTCAAGTTTTTCATAACCTTATAAGAATGCTAAATAGTAAAAATACCATTTAAAACCTTAAATTAGAATAAAATATGCACAGTGTTATCAAAATAGTGATACCAATCCCTGAAGGACTCAAATAATTGGCACGAATTCCAAACATGATAATTAGTCCAATTCACTTCAACAATTAGGTGTTATTATTTATTATGCGGGACGGACCAAGTCACAATCCCCAATGGTGCTCTACCCCACGCTCGTTATCCGGCATGCAAGTCAGCTCAACACAGCACTAAGATGTGCAAGTCCGGGGTTTACTAACCCTAAGGACATCATTTACACGTATTACCCACCTCGAACCGACGAAAGCTCATGCCCGCGATGCCTTAGCTCCTCCAACCGGCATTCACGCACGTCAAAACTAGCACAAATCAGCACAAATATATCAAAATAGGCTAATGGAACATAACCCAATCGAAAGAACTCGAAAAATATCAAAAATCACGAAATTGGCAAAACCCGAGCCCCGGCCCACATCTCGAAAAATTTCGAAACTCATATTTCCAGAACCCTCGTCTCGCCACGAGTCCGTACATATAAAATTTACCAAAATCGGAGTTCGATTGGCCTTTCAAAACCGAAATTTTCGTTTTCAATATCTTGGCCACAATCCTTCATAATTTCTACCCAAATTCATGAAGATTGATGTTAATCCTACCATAAAATGATGTTTTTGAGTCAAGAAACTTACCTCCGATGAATACCCGATGATTTCCCAGCGTTTTCCCGTGATTTCTTCTCTCTAGGGCTCAAAAATGGGGGTTTATGAAATGAAACCTGTATGTGAAATGTTTCTGGTTTTAATTCACTGCCTGGGACTTTTCTTCTACGCGTTCGCGTTCCTTGCCACGCGTTCGCGATGCCCAGCTCCGGATTGACCTTACGCGAACGCGACACCCTGAATGCGATCGCGAAGCTCAAGAATCTTGACCTACGCGAACGCGGTAACCTGTCTCGCGATCGCGATGCTTGACTCGCCCGGCCTTCGCGAACGCGGCCCATGCCACGCGAACGCGAAGGCTTGGATTTTGCCCAGTGATCTGCAATTTTTCTGCAGATTTTTAAGTTCCAAAAGTGCCGGATGATGGTCCGGATTCACCCCGAGGCCCCCGGGACCCCAACGAAAACCACCAACATACTCCAAAACACGATACGAATTTGTTCCAATCATAAAAACACCATCCTAAACATCAAAATCACCAATTACACACCGATTCAAGCCTAAGTTTCTTCAAAACTTCCAAATTACACATTCCATCAAAAACCCGACCAAACGACGTCCGAATGACCTGAAATTTTGCAGGAACATCCAAAATCACCTAACGGAGCTACTGCAACTGTCGGAATTCCATTTCGACTCCCGGATCAAAATCTCACCTATCGATCGGATTTCGCCAAAATTCAACCTTAGCCAATTCAAGCCTATTTCTACACCGGATCTCCAAATTCAATTCCGATTGCTCTCCTAAGTCATAAATGATCCCTCGAAACTAGTCGAATCATCGAATCCGATTCCGAGCACTCTAACTCGATAGTCAACTCTAGGTTGACTTTCCATATTCAAACTTCCTTCAAACATGCTATTTGCTTCATTTTTAATTCAATTCACTCCTAACTCACCCGATAGGTTCTAACACCGATATAGAAGCATAAGATATGTAAATGCAAGGTAACGGGGTGGAAATTCCCGTAACGACGGGCCGGGTCGTTACATTCTCCCCAACTTAAACAAACGCTCGTCCTCGAGCGGACTCAGAGTTGTACTAGAAGCAACCCAATAGCTGAATGACCTTACCAAGCATATACTCGGGCGATCATACGTCACCCTATCTCACATAAGTCCGAAAACACCATATAGTCAAAATTTCACAGACCATCTGAACCATAAATCACATTGCACTTTCTGAAATCATAAGCCAAATGCAAATCCCATGCCTATACTCAGGATACACTCGAATCCACTGCAATAACCCATATTCACTACTCCGGGTGAGATCATATGATGTATCAAACAACCCAATCACTCGAGACAATAGTCTCTAATCACACAATTTCCCATGATAACCAAATACCAACCGAAAAACCCTTTTTCGTTAGATAGAGTCTTGTTCCAACACCTTCATATCATGCCCACGGCAACCGAACACGCGATATATCGAACCCATCTCTCAGGTCAACCATTCATGAATCCATTTCACTTTTAACTGATACCACAATAGGTTTCGGAGCCAAACCTCGATTTTTACCTTTCTAACAAGCTAAGATCCAATATGCTCGTATTCATAAATGACTCCAAAGGTCATTTCGATTATAACACACCGCACTGGTGATATGACACCTCAACACCGGCCTAAGCCACAACGAGCACAACATAGGCTCCAATAGAAATGTTTGCACACACTCGAATCATGACAGCTCAAATCATGACAATTGTCTCCAACAAATAGAGCTACAATTCAGTTCCTCTGTGCCATCATAACATAGAACTGAAATCGCGTCTCGCATTATAGAAATAGAGTACCTGAATCCTCCTCGAGAGGTCATAACATCACGTGGCCTTGCCACGATTCGTGATTCTATCCCAACATTATTACATGAAGCACCTCAAGTTACCAAGCTCAAAAAGGTCAGCCACGCACAGATCTAGGTCTGAACCCAAACAATCAACCTCACCCACGGTGAAACCATTAACCTATGCTATTAAATCTTGAAAGGACACAACCGATGTGCCATTCGCCAAGCGATACTCAAAATGGTCTTTTCCTCAGAAGCGAGGAAGTATTGTATACCAGGTAGCATATAACTAACTATATTTTCACAATATTCTGTTGCGGCGTGCAACCCGCTCCAATGACATACCCGTGGCGGCGTGCCACCCGATCTAGATACCATACCCGTGGCGGCGTGCCACCCGATCCAAGTAACCCTCGTCAAATAAATACGCGTCGAGTCAAGTTGCTCATCATAATAAACATATATAGCCTCAAGTTTGGCCACAAGAAACGCATCCGACAAAGTTCCTCAATACCATAACTAATCAATGGTAGATACTTCTATACTAACATCCGCCACTGAGGTCCAACTGACAAAGCAATGCCTACCAGCCGTCCGCTGGTCCTGTGTACAACTACTCTGTTGGAGCATACTCTGATGCTCTCTGCTATGCAATTTGTGTCATTTTCCGACATCGTCCATATCACATTTGTGTAGACGACCTGTCTTATGTCAACCAGTCTGAAATAAGGTATCATAACCCAAATTCATCATATCAAGCTAAGAGAGAGCCACTAGCGCTTCCGATTTCCAATAATCACAAAACGGTGTCGATACACACGATATACAACCACTGCATAGGCGGATTACGAGGACTTCTAGTCTCCAACACATATATAACACATGAATCGCTATACCTGGTTCCACACTCCACCGTACAAATACATAACGCACATCAAGCGTCCATTCATACCACGACGGCCATTCAGAAATTTCACTATGCCATCAACGTTTCAGTTATTATAGTCGATCCAACAAGAGAATACCACCATACAACCGGATATCATCATTTTACATTACCTTGTCCTTTTTGGATCATATTCCCTGCCAAGTTAATAGAATAGCAGTATCATTTTCTTAAATTATTAGAAAGATCGATTCTTAATTCACCTGCAGCTGTCCGTGCTGCTCAATAATTTTATTGACTTCCCATATATTATGAACTGATCTCAAAACCTAGAATATACCATTATCAACTTTTCCATAACACATCACATATACAATACCATACTAAAATAACATGGAAATTCTTATCCCTTTCATACGCCGCAAACATCGACGCACTCAACTGGTCAAGGACTTTTATGATCCCATATAGAGAAAACTCATTACACATTCCAAGCTTTGCATACCAACAGGAAAAATACACTCATTTTTCAAACCACATTAAAACACATCATAAACTCTTTCTCCCAATCACATTGCATAAGTTAAAACTGCCAGGACTGAGTCCTTATACCCATATTATACCCGTATCGGGTTACACGACTGCCAACACTCAAAAGCTTTACTGCAATGTCTGCAAGACTCATTACTTCAACCACACACCAAGAATCAATCGTATTCCTTTTTATACCATTCTGGTTTATTAACAAGTCGTTCCATTTACCCAGTTTCCTTTCTGATCCATTCTTAATTTAATATTAGCCATTATTGTAGCACCATAACACATTAACTCATTCCACACGAGACTCGTACATAAGACCACACGCTCTAAGACATATAGGCCACTGAATACTCTCTCAATATTTCCCAGAAGGATCACATCCTACAATACTTTATTTTGAAGAACCTCTTGCGATTTGAATTCGTTATCATTACCTTTCAATACGGATTACATAGAATCCCATCATTCACATAATATAACACAAGTACAGATCTCTTCTAACGAAACCACCATCTTTAGCCACATGCACAATCTTAAGACACCTGACTATTACAAGTAAAATCTTGAACACCGTAAACAATTCTCGGGCGTCAGTCATCCTTATTCAGCTGTAATTCAACTGTCTTATTGAACAGAACCACTCGTGCCTTATTAGAACTCTGACACTGCAGATCATGATTACATACGTATATAATTAGCTATCTTTATTTTCTATACACCGAACATTCTTTACCAACATAAGTTCACAATACCCTAGTACTTCATCAGATCTACGAAGCACCATAACCTTTACCAGAATTTCCCAACATACTTAGAGACAGAATCAACATAGCACACAATAGTGCAATCGGTTAATCAATAGCAACCTCCCCAACTTAGCTCGAAGCCATTCATCAAAGCACTTTCAACCACTCATATCATTATTACTCAAGTGATGCCGAAATGTTAATATGAGATTAAACTCAAGTCATTTACAAGCCTTGACAGAGACTCGAATCATCGGAGACCTTAGCTCTTCTGCAATTCTTGCAGATATACATGCACCACCAATAAGCCCACTCTCTTTAGGTGACAGAAATCTTTCTAAGTCCCAAATTTTCCAAAAATTTCGGCAGAGTTTCCTTTGTAAATTGGCCTATCCACCTGCCATAGAATCACCAAACCATTCTAACAATACATCCACAACTCAACAAGATATCACAATGTATTTCAACAACATTAAATCCCAATACTATACGAATCATATTATCACAATTTATACTTGAACCTGTGTTGTAGCTGCTCGAATCATAACACATATCAAAATCACTTTAGTCTTCCCGAGTTTAAACTCGTTCCACTACACATAAGGCACTTTACCTTCCAATTACGAGATATGATAATTATTTCTCACGCCTATAGCTAGGGCTACATATCAAATCACAATAAGAACCGAATACCTTACAGCTCTCCCATTATCAAACTGCCATTTGCACAATAAGGATCAATACCGATCGTATGAACTTCATAATACCGACTCACAAAATTAATACCTTGGTGTTCAAGCCATAGACAAGGATCTGGCCTCATGTCCTCCCGACTGGCCCAACATGAATTCATAGAGATTACATCTCGCCCCTCGACCAGGGAATCGCAAGCCATAAGTCAATTATATTACTGAGCGCTCGAAGAGTACACAGACGTGCGGAAGGAGTTTCAAAAAGGTATATCTCAAGCTGAATCAAGTACGCACGATAAGAATTCCAAGAAATGTGAAGTGTTTCCTAAATGTTCGCAGCCTCCCGAGGATAAGTACAGGCGTCCGCCGATCCACAAGACTCTACTAACCGGCTCAAGACTCATGAGGCCTAGTAAACCTAGGCTTTGATACCAACTTGTCACGCCCCCAAATCCGGTCGTGATGGCGCCCAGCACACTGCTAGGCCAGCCCGACCAATCAACAATAACCACGGAGCCACAAGCTCACTTTATCCAATTTAAGCACAACAATGATAGATATATGCCAACTCCCATAGACCGAAGGGTCAAGAGTCATGAGCCTCTACAGAGTATACAAAGTGTAAATAGTGAATATAACTGTGCACAAGTGTGGATGATCAGAACAAAATACAGACAAACTGGAGAATCAGGTCCTTCGAACGCTGGCAGCTACCTCGACTGTCCAAAAGCACTCCCGAGCCGCAATAGAATCAGCTCCACTATGGTGTACCTGGATCTGCACACAAGGTGCAGGGAGTCGGTGTGAGTACTTCCAACTCAGCAGTAATAAAAGTAAATAATGTCGAAGGGAAGAAAACCACGATAGACACAATCTCATGCTACACAATACATAACTATCTTTTTATTTCTTTCAAGCATATGTGAGTAGATTATTTAGAAATCTCAATTTTAGCTACTTTATTTCATAATAATATACCAATACCTGGATACAATCTCAAGCAGTGCAAGTCCGCACTCAAATCGAGCCCCTCGGGCTCAGCACTCCTTATCAATTTACACCAGGAGATCCGGTCAATAAGGCAACTAATGCATGTGTGCCAGTAATGTATGAGTGCTGAATGTTATGCCACGTAGTACACGTAAACCAATGTATGTATGCCATGCAACGCATATGACCGCTACGGCGTGTAGCTCGATCCAATTTGGGTACCCGTGCTCACTGTGGGGGTTCAGACTCCGGAGGGGCTCCTACAGCCCAAGCACAATATTAATATCACACCTGCTGCGGCGCGCAGCCCGATCCATATACCACTGCGGCGTGCAATCCGATCCATGCATGTGTATGCATATGCTCATATGAATGTCATGCCCTAACATATGGCCCTTAGCCCCAATCAGTCTAACAAATAATCAAGAAAAGCCCTACGGGCAACAATATCACATTAGCTCACAGCTAAAATATTATTAAGACCTTGTTCATGTTTTTCATAACCTTATAAGAATGCTAAATAGCAAAAATACCATTTAAAACCTTAAATTAGAATAAAATATGCACATTGTTATCAAAACAGAGTGATACCAATCCCCGAAGGACTCAAATAATTGGCACGAAGTCCAAACATGATAATTAGTCCAATTCACTTCAACAATTAGGTGTTATTATTTATTACGCGGGACGGACCAAGTCACAATCCCCAATGGTGCTCTACCCCACGCCCGTTATCCGGCGTGAAAGTCACCTCAACACAGCACTAAGATGTGCAAGTCCGGGGTTTACTAACCCTCAGGACATCATTTATAAGTATTACCCACCTCGAACCGACGAAAGCTCATGCCCGCGATGCCTTAGCTCCTCCAACCGGCATTCACGCACGTCAAAACTAGCACAAATCAGCACAAATATATCAAAATAGGCTAATGGAACATAACCCAATCGAAAGAACTCGAAAAATATCAAAAATCACGAAATTGGCAAAACCCGAGCCCCGGCCCACATCTCGAAAAATTTCGAAACTCATATTTCCAGAACCCTCGTCTCGCCACGAGTCCGTACATATAAAATTTACCAAAATCGGAGTTCGATTGGCCTTTCAAAACCGAAATTTTCGTTTTCAATATCTTGGCCACAATCCTTCATAATTTCTACCCAAATTCATGAAGATTGATGTTAATCCTACCATAAAATGATGTTTTTGAGTCAAGAAACTTACCTCCGATGAATACCCGATGATTTCCCAGCGTTTTCCCGTGATTTCTTCTCTCAAGGGCTCAAAAATGGGGGTTTATGAAATAAAACCCGTATGTGAAATGTTTCTGGTATTAATTCACTGCCTGGGACTTTTCTTCTACGCGTTCGCGTTCCTTGCCACACGTTCGCGATGCCCAGCTCCGGATTGACCTACGCGAACGCGACACCCTGAATGCGATCGCGAAGCTCAAGAATCTTGACCTACGCGAACGCGGTAACCTGTCTCGCGATCGCGATGCTTGACTCGCCCGGCCTTCGCGAACGCGGCCCATGCCACGCGAACGCGAAGGCTTGGATTTTGCCCAGTGATCTGCAATTTTTCTGCAGATTTTTAAGTTCCAAAAGTGCCGGATGATGGTCCGGATTCACCCCGAGGCCCCCGGGACCCCAACGAAAACCACCAACATACTCCAAAACACGATACGAATTTGTTCCAATCATAAAAACACCATCCTAAACATCAAAATCACCAATTACACACCGATTCAAGCCTAAGTTTCTTCAAAACTTCCAAATTACACATTCCATCAAAAACCCGACCAAACGACGTCCGAATGACCTGAAATTTTGCAGGCATATCCAAAATCACCTAACGGAACTACTGCAACTGTCGGAATTCCATTCCGACTCCGGATCAAAATCTCACCTATCGATCGGATTTCGCCAAAATTCAACCTTAGCCAATTCAAGCCTATTTCTACACCGAATCTCCAAATTCAATTCCGATTGCTCTCCTAAGTCATAAATGATCCCTCGAAACTAGTCGAATCATCAGAATCCGATTCCGAGCACTCTAACTCGATAGTCAACTCTAGGTTGACTTTCCATATTCAAACTTCCTTCAAACATGCTATTTGCTTCATTTTTAATTCAATTCACTCCTAACTCACCCGATAGGTTCTAACACCGATATAGAAGCATAAGATATGTAAATGCAAGGTAACGGGGTGGAAATTTTCGTAACGACGGGCCGGGTCGTTACAACTAGTTGGGAAGATCCTTGTCTAAAATACTTGCACCACTATACACGTAGTTTGACACCCCTATTCGAGGTGAATTCCTCTTGATTTTGGTAAGGGTGGAGATACGCCCTTGTTTATTCATTATATTTGTGAGAGTGGCCCTAGCTAGCCAGTTAGTTGTCAACATGACCATGAGATTGATGGGGCACATGATGCCAATTATTAGACTGTAGATACTGGGTCTTTTTCGAGTTGTGGGTTGTCCGAGACTCGGTGAAGTTGTGGAAAGATTTGAATAAGACCTTTTGTGAACATAATTGTAGGTTATGAGTTATTGACTTGTTTTCTCCCTTGTTGTGTTGTGACCTTAGGATTTGGGTTGTGATTCTACTATCATTTTGTATCACCATTTATTATATTCTCGTTGTTAATTGTGGTATTTATCCCTTGTTGTTACTTGTAGTATTCTTGGTCATTCATGCAGTCTTTACATATTCATATATCGTTACCATTGTTCGTATGATTATACTGTTTATTGACTGGTAGGTGTCTTGACTGTTCCTCGTCACTACTCCATCGAGGTTAGTCTTGATACTTACTGGGCACCGCCGTGGTGTGCTCATGCTACCCTTCTGCATATTTTTGTTGTGCAGATACAAGTACTTCTGCTCAGTCCTGTCAGCCTTGGATGGAGGTGAATCGGTAGAGACTTTAAGGTATATCTGCTACGTTTGCAGACCGAGGAGTCCCTTTCCAGCTTTCTGTAATAAGTATAGTTCTTCCAGTATTTCTCATTTGTATAGATATTCTTGAGTCAGAGCCTCTTATGTATCCCTTAGCTTGTGATTTGTGAGTTTCCGGGTTTGGGAATGTTGTTAGCTTCGAGAATTATTATAGTATGTACCGAGCGGCACCTTAAACACCATTTTATTTTACTAGTCCAGTTTTATTTACCTTCTTCCACAATTATGGTTTATCTTCTGTATAGTTAGGTTTACCTAGTCATACGGACTAGGTGCCACCACGACATATTCATGTAAGATAAATTGGGGTCGTGACACTACGACAGCCGACACAATCCCAAAACTAATCAATATTTCATTCTTAGGATAAAATCAAAGCTATTTAACAATAAACCTTTAAAAAAATGTTTAAAAAATAATAATAATGCGGAAAGAAAGCATGATATCAGGGTGTCACTAGTTATGAGCATTTACTACAATTGTCTGACAATATCAAGACCAACATGGCCGAAAAAATTACTAAACACAACTAAGGGAGAAAAATGAGGGAGGAAAGACGTGCTGCGACCGCCAGGTAGCTACATTGCTAACTCCGATGAACCTGCCACTGAGTAATCAACACCCGTCACCAGGTTTAGAAATACCTGAATCTGCACACAAGGTGTAGGGAGTAATGTGAGTACGCCAACTCAGTAAGTAATAAAGGTAAATAAAGGCTGAGTGTAGTGACAAGCATTTTAAAATTCATATACATCTCATAACATAAAGCCTCAGTGGAAACAACAAGGTTCAAATCAACAGTTAAATTCCACACATCTCGTAAAAAATTCCAGTCTCAATAAAAGTTGTGTAATATATTTGTTTAATATTTTCAATAGAGGCTCAATGTAAAAGAAGAGCGAAAACAATAGTTTCATAAAAACAAGCCCCTCGGGCAAAGTATTACTCATATATATTTAGCCCCTCGGAAAAGCCTCTCAGTCACTCATGACTCAACTCTCATCAATCAGCCCTCACACTCTGCACTCACTCTTAATAGGTATCTTTTAGTAACCGTTGCGGCGTTGATATAGGACCTTGAGTTCCCTCTGAACTTGGACATTCGAGGGCTGGCCTTTTCACACTACACTACAATCTAACCCTGCAATGTATTTGGGTGTAAGCACTACCTGAAGTTCATTAAGCTCCTTGGAACTTTAACACATCCAAAAGATGAGAAAGTCTTTGGAAATCTGATCTTTGGAAGTTGGTTTATTTCACGTTTCAGACTAGGAGTCTAAATTAGGCTCTCATTGGTTGGAATCTTTAATTTTTGATGTAATTTTATCTTTTCTGGATTTATTTTGGTTGTAATAATCTTGTAATAACTCAGTGGATGTATAGTAAAAAAGGGGAGAGTCACTCATGTTATGCGTGCAGGGTAGATATCATGCTTTAGGTATTTACTTCTACAATCACAACTTTTTCGTTTATACATCTGCATATAGCAATCCTGCCTATAAGTTGTTACATTATTACATTAGAAATCCCGCTATAAGTTTATGTACATGCATATAGAAATCCTGCCTATAAGTTTATGTACATGCATATAGAAATCCTGCCAATAAGTTCCTGCATTCATGCAAATCGCAATCCTGCCTATGAGTCGTTTCATTACTGTATTAGAAATCATGCCTATAAGTTATTCATTTCATTAAAAACTATGTCTATAAGTTTTTGCACTTCTGCATATAGAAATCATGTCTATAAGTTTCAGCACTTCTGCATATACATATGTCATTAGGCGAATAATCTATAGGTTAAAGGAATAATCAATTGCATCCTAGACACCATGCTTATAGGACTCCTGCACTTACGTATCCGTTTTAAAATTAGTAACGCTTGGAATTCATGCCTATAGGAGTAACCGTTCACATCTAATTCGTCCGCAAGTCTAAAATCAGTAATAATGTCATTTAATACCTGCAGAATTGGTTTATTTCTAAAATCAGTAATCCTTCCTTAAAATCAGTATACTTTACCTTGTTAGATATCATGCCTATAGGTCTCACCTAGAAAAACCATTAGGTAATCAATGAACTATACCAGTCTTTAATAATTACAACCAGCAAGCAAACCTAATTTGCATTCATTATCTAAAAATACGTGATAAATCAGCCACCCCTTAACGTTTAAGTTTAATTAAAGACCTAACCAGTACCTGTAAGTCATGCTAAACAATTTGTTGCTTTTGAGATGGCCTAATTGAGGCTTTAACTGCTATAAGTTTCCCATTTTACTGTTTTATATGTTTTTTATTTGTCGCACTAGACTTTTGTCCCTTTAAAACTCTGAAAAGCCAATCTCCCTTCCCTTTAAGATTAGTAGTCCCAACTGCCTTCAGGACTGATAGGATTGGAGCGGGTAATAACGTACAATAAGTGAAGAGACCACTCCGCGATTTAATACCTTAACGGGGTTGGTAAGGATAGACATGGATATGATGACCACGCGATCACACCACGTGTATAAATGGTTACTAGGTGTTGTGTAGAGTGATCCATATTATTTATAAACCTAGGACCCCCTCCCTCTTTACTTGTTTACTTCCTTTTCTTTTCCCAGAATTTTTAAAAGCTATTGACTTTTAGTTCTTTAAACTTCCTCTTTTACTTCAGTCACTTAAAAAATCTCTTTTTTTAGTTATTTGATTTCCAACACTGTTTCTTCTCCAAACCTCCGCCTCTTTTACACCTTTGTCTGATTATTTATAACAATTATTTGACCCCTTATTCCTGCACTTGTGTTTCCTTTAAAATAATTATAAAATCGCCTATTTCTAATTTTCAATATGCTTTTAACTTTTATACCTCTCTTGTTGCAATCATTATGTGAAAGTTGTCTTGTTTGCTTACTTGTTGTTTATATTTAAAGTCATAATTGTAGCATGATCGGGAACCATACTAGTGGATCTTGAGGGGTGCCTAACACATTCCCCTCAAGATAATTTCCAGTCCTTACCCATTCTCTAGTTCTTCTTCTTTTAAGTTGAATGTCTTCTTAGTGTCCTAATGCACTTAATCATTAGGTGGTGACTCTTCTAAATTGTAAACCCAATTCCCAAAAGAAAAAGAATTGTGCATCCAAATGTTATAAACCTGATTTCGCGAGAAAAAAGGAGCATCAACACTTTTTGGATAGATGAGCCCTTCCATTGGTTCTTCAAACTCTAGGTTTTACCCCACTTAGAACTTGAAAGAGAGGGAAAATCGATTAGGGTTTGTATGAGATTTTTGGGGAGGAGTTGTAGGGGTTCAATTTGGTTTTAAAGGTCTGAAATATGGGTAAAATAACTGAGTTTATAATCCCTTAAAAGTAGTAACAAATTAGTTCTGCCGGAGCTCTTAATCTACAAGATCTTTTTTCATACATCCCATATGGTGAGTGTCTCATTCACGAATTTTTTTATCATAATAATTGTCATTGTCCAAATTATCATAAGCAAAATTATTTCTTGCTTTACTTTTGCCTTTAATAACTTTTTCGGCACGACAAAGTATATTTTGGCGTACCACATATAAATGACCAATGATATATTCATGTAGCCATATTATAATATTTATTATCTTTATTTCTCTCAAACCTCCCAGTAGAGGGAGTTATAGTATTTATCCAACTATGCATAAGCACAATCACGTGTATATTTTCACATTCACTTTTAGGAATGAGTCTACGTTTGTAATGCTTATCACAAGAAAAAAATGGACTATAATCGTCTAAATGTGCCTCATATTTACAGACCATATTTGAAGGATTATTTGGAGAACCCTTATTTTTCTCCTTTTTACAATTACCATAGTGATGACTATTATTATTTTGATATTTGACACACCCACATTCATTGGTCAACCATTTATCTTCATTTAAACTTATTATGCAACGCTATCACATTCACTTTAAAAATGGAATAAATCAAGTAGGATAAGCTTCGTATTTTTTCATGAAAAATATATTATTTTTCTTTTGCCATCACTATATTTTCAATAAGTGCATTGGGACTCAAGCCAATGTCTTACCCATATAAATTAAGGTATGTTAGGCCATATTTAGTTGGGATACAAACCCAACTCTTATCATAACGTAGCATTAGGACTCGAAGTCGACGTCTTACCTTCGTGATGCGTTGAAACTTAAACCCACCATCTTACGCTTAACAAATATCATAATGGGCCAAAATGCTTAGGGACTCACCCTCAAATCTTTAAAAATATATATGAACACTTCATGATCATATGCATACAATAAGAACCTATATAAAGGCTATTGCTACACAAGAGAAAGCTACATGCAACATTTACCTACGCTGAAATGAAAGGATCATAGATAGACTTCTCTGTCAACTTAGAAAGTTAAGATAAAATTAAAATTGACATAGCAAAACACGTTATAATATTCAATCTATTTCCCATATATTCACATAATATTCAACTTAGTCTTTCTTGCTATGAAGGTTATAGTTATTCAGATTTCATAGTTAAGCAAATAAATTCTTCCGTAGAGCTGCCAAATAAATAAGTGCATTAAAAGAATTGAATCGCGAAAAGAAATTGTCATACACGATATTTTCAGTCTATGTACCAAATATGCATCTCATAAATTATATGAAATTTATGTGTAATTGAAAACCTTATGGTTTTATAACCATATAGTCAGAATTCCATTTCGTAATAATATTGATTTAGTTAAAATATTGTCTTATACCATCAGAAAATAAGGCTCATGAGATCATGAAAACAAAACTACGTACCTCCTATTTGCCATTCGGAGACAGAGGAGCTCTATATGTACATTAGTAATTTATTTATTTATTTTAATCAAAGACAACCATTATCAGAATCATACATGATCAGTCTTGATCCAATCATCTTATTTTCCTGTACAAATGAAACTAAATGGCCGAGTAACACAAAATTACATTAATTTTTATAAATTAAACATGTAATTCATGGTATGATTGAAAAATAATACTACATGGACAATAGAATCAAACTAAACATTAATATGGCATACGTAATGATGCCCATATTTCCATTGGTTCAAGGTTGACCATTCACATCTTCTAGGTTGGTTAAAAATTTGTGCCAATAACGTGTTACGAAATTTAGCTCAAAGTAAGAATATAAAACAAGAAAATAGACAATAATAGGGAGTAAGAGAGAAGAGATTCTTATTTCTTCCATGTATTCAAGTGTGTACAATATGATGCCAAAGTCTTATATTTATAGGATAACATTAAGATTAATACAAAAGAATTTTATGAACACGATATTAACTATTAAGATGATGGGGAAAGATTTTAGAGGAAGTTATATAGTTATAAAAGTTACAACTATAACAATGAAGAATAATGTGAAGTTAACCGAGAAGAGTAACGAGAATAACTATCCACTGCAAAATATAATATTTCATAACAAAAATATATATATTTCTTAAACAAATCACTAAGACAAATAGTCTCATAAATTCCCAGGAGAACAGAGAGAATACTTAACACTGAGTGGCATGATTAATAATACTAGTCTGGTGCAGCACCGCAAGTTGTTGTTTGTTCAAGGAAATTCCATGATTAAAGAATTACAAGAGGCCCCTCAAATAGGTATAAATAACAATTGAGTATCTGACTTTCTCATAGAGTGAAGAGGAGGACCCGGTTGCATTTGTTGGAATCTCTGACTAGTATTGGCCCCTTTCCTTCGACCATTCTTTTTCCGCCATTAAAAGATTTGCCAATATATCTCCAGAATCACCTTTTCTAGGGTTCCCCTTTTCCTACACAATTCGCATATTCTTTATTTTTCGCTCTTCTTTTTAATCTCTCTCTTCATCAACTCAGACTCCAGTCGCTGCATAATTGCTTCGTCGTAAGGTTCTTTTTTCTTTGTCGTTATCTTCTGAAAGTTTAAGCTCATGAATTTGATTGAAACTGACTCAATTAACTTGAGATTGAGGCATAATAGTTGTTGTTAAGGTCGTGAATAAACGTCGTTTATATTTCTGCTTTAAATTTATGTGGCAAATTCTGGGTTTTGACTCTTGCGGTGAATGGGAGAGTTGGGTGTCTCTTTTAAGCTATTTAGTATGGGAAGTTAAAATTTTTGTTGGACTTTCAACTTTAATGAGTAGTATTCAAGATTCAATTTTTCTGCTTTGAAATCATGTGACACATTGAATATAGATTTTGTTTATTGTTTTAGAAGGTGGGTTAGTTGGGCGGGTCTGATTAGTTATTTCGTATAGAAAGTTCAAATCTTTGTTGGAATTTCAGCTTTACAACACTTCAATTTTCCTGCAAAGCATAGTTATATTGCTTATTGTACTCAAATTTTGACCTCCTTGCCGTGTTCTCTTGCTTTTCCTTTCTAGGATTTTGATTCATTTGCAAATTTGAGTTTTGTATCATTGGGTTGAGGTTGGGAGTGGGTTAGTTGTGCGTGTGATAAAGGTATTTTCTGTGCAACCAAGTTAAACTTGTAGTTAGAATTTCAACTTTTGCTTTCAGGGATTCGTCCCTCCTCCCGACATCACGTCTAGTTGTTGAGATTTCTGAGTTTGGATGTGCAATATGATCTGGACAGGGGTCTCTTAATTCCGAACCATGAAGCACTAGGTGGACTATTTTATTTAAAATAAAAAAGTGAGTAGAAAGTGTAAGGGTTGCTAAACGTGTGCCTCAGTAGTCCTAATTTCTTGGGTTTATCCTGCAGATTGTGGCTTATTTAATTCTTTTGGGATTTCTGTGATGGATGACGGTGAGCTGGAATTTTCTAATCAAGAAATGTTGTCAAGTTCAAATTTTGGTGAATTTCCAGACAGTGGTTCAATGGACAGTTTCTTCAATGATATTCTCAAGGATACACATGCTTGCACTCATACACACACCTGCAATCCACCTGGCCCTGATAACACCCACACTCATACATGTTATCATGTTCATACCAAAATTGTTCCTCCCCTGAGTGAGAATAAGACAGCCAGTGATGATACTGCTGAATCCGCAGAGGGAAAAAGAAAGAAACGGCCTTTGGGTAATAGAGAAGCGGTTCGTAAGTACCGTGAGAAGAAGAAGGCTCGAGCTGCCTCATTAGAAGATGAAGTTGTCAGATTAAGGGCTATAAATCAGCAACTAATGAAAAGGCTCCAGGGTCAGGCTGTGTTGGAAGCTGAGATTGCTAGGCTCAAGTGCTTGCTTGTGGACATCCGTGGAAGGATTGAAGGTGAAATTGGATCTTTTCCATACCAGAAGCCTACGAAGAGTGGGGATGTTTATCAGAACCTTGTTAATCCTGATCTCCCTGGAGCATATGCGATGAACCCTTGCAACTTGCAATGTGATGATCGGGTTTACTGCCTCCACCCTGGATCAGAAGGTAAAAACTTGGATGACACAGCATTAGATGGACAAGGCTTCGATAACTGTGAATTTGAGACTCTCCAATGTTTGGGTAATCAGACCTCTGAACTGAAGGAGGGTTCTGGCTGTGCATTGGGTAATGGTGCCCCTACTGGAAACCCTTCTGGCGGGAGTAAAAGAAAAGGTGAACTTGATTTTAATTTTAATTTCACTTTTTGGTATGGACTTAACTACTCCGAAACCTGAAATAAAAGCGTCATCCTTTTGGTTTACATGAATCCGGATAATATACTTTCTCACAGGCATGTCTTTATCATGTTCAATTACATCATTTATATAACCAGGGTGGCTTCCTTAGACATTGTGTTTAGAGGTGTGCACTGAAATTTCAAATGCATATCATTGTTTATTGTTTTATAGGAAATTCCACTAATGACAGTATTTACAGGACACAAATTAAATATAATGAGTAGTCTTTGGCATGCTTGGTTATGCTTAAGAAAGATTCTTGAAATGTTAAGGCAAGTTTTTACTTGGAACAAACTTCCCTAACCTCTCAAATCTGTAAAGGTACATGGTTCGAGTTAGATCGGGTTCAGCACTTGAAAGCTACAGGAAAAGAGTCAATTCAATCAAGTCAAAGGGTGGAGTCCCCTTATAATAAATAGAAGAGGATCCTATATCTGCCGACCCTGCTTCACTACCTAAAATTTAACAGTATAGCATGTAAATACCTAAAAAATATAGCACTACTTGTTAAAAAAATGAGTTTATATGTGTGTGCATAATTCTTATGGTCCTGTATCCAAAGATACGAAGTTCTAATCAATTGTTCATTTCTGATGTTTGCTGAATATATTACACTGATCTTTCATAGTTATTTGACAAATATTATTAAATAATTACAGATTTTGAGTAAGTGCTCATAAATCATAAAGTGATAGTATTATATTATTGTTGGGCAGTGATTTAAGTTTTTGTATAAGGATGCAGTGCAATCCTGGGGGGCTTTAAAATTTTCCAACAGTTAAATAGTTGGCTGAGCACACACAGATGACCCCTCAAACTTGCCCAATTTGTTCATTTAGATACCTGAACCAAGGCTTGTAACTATTTCACACCTATCCTGTGTTCAAATTGTGTCAATCGGACACATATTTCACAACTCTAAACTAAGTTCAGTATGTGAATTCCACTAGATGTGACGTGCAAAATGAAGCCAATCATAAAAATACACGTCATCATACGAAAAAAGAGCAGGATTAAGAAAAGAGAAGTTGATTGGAAAAGAATCCTGGCAAACCTTCATATTTCCGGCAACAAGTCTTATTTGAGTAAGCTCCATCTTGATTGGTATAAACAATCTCGTCTTTCTATTAGTCTTGGCACTACATAATCTTTGCCTCCATAAATACCATTTCTTTATCATTATCCCCCCGATCAGAAATACCATTTCTTTATCGTTATCCCCCCGATCCAGGGTCCCTCTTCCTTACCCAAAAAAAAAACCCATTTCTTTATCTTTGTCTCTTCCTCTCCATTCTCTTCAGCAACAGTATTCATCAGTATAATCATCACATTACTTCGCTCGTCCCATTAGTGATTTGTTCGTTGGAAAAGCCAGCAGCCACCTGTGCCCTTCATTTATGGCAACCCAAATGTTATCGTTTTGTGCGATGACTCTGTTTCCAAGGTCGAAAAAGGACCTTTTCATCGGAACGTTCATGCTGTCAACTGAACTCAGGCAGTTACCGTGTTCTTTCCTATCTTGATCCATCTGAACCAATCCATTTTAAACTGAGGAAAAACAAGTACTCAGCTAATTATCAAATTGCATTGAATTTCTGTGCTAAATCATTATATAAAGTGAACCCATTGGAGACTAAGCTAGAAACCGACGGTCCGACATTGATTGGAAAACTAATGTAGGCACGGTGGTATTAGTAGGCTAGTAGCTGAGAGAGATGAACGAAAATGAGATTTTTTTTTAAAAATTCCTCACCTGCCCTTTGGAACCACGTAATTAGCATTATATAGGCATATCACACTCTTAAGTGATGTGTGGAACTCACTCGGTGTCATGTCAACATCGTGTGTCTAGTAAGTACATTTTCAACTGACAACTGTTTTTCAATAGGTAAACGCATTAGCGTAGGTGTCTTGAAGAAATCGGGCAAGTTTGATGGGCCACCTATATATTCAGCCTAAATAGTTCAATTGTGAAGAGTTGCATTTTCGTCTGGGTCCCTCAAGTCCCAGAAAGATTTTACCTTTTCACTACTTGAAAGTAACTTAACTTCAACTCTATTTCGATAAAATAATATGAACAGTTTGGATTGCAAAAGTTCTAATCTTTTATATCTTTATGTGGCATAAACTTATTAAGTTCTATATACAAAGAGACCTTGGGTACTGCAGGCGTACTTTCGAGACCTACTTAATGAGGAGGGGGATCGAAAAATAGAGCTAGGGGCGTTGGGGCATTCGGAGCGTCATAGAGACCTTGAGTACTGCAGGCGTATTAGGGTGGAGGAGGTCGTGAGGGCTTTGCGTAGGATGAGTAGGGGTCGAGCGACTGGGCCAGACGAAATCCCGATGGAGTTCTGGAAATGCATGGGTAAGTCAGGAGTGAGGTGGCTCTCCAGGCTGTTCAATGCGATCTTTAGGACCAAAAAGATGTCGGAGGAGTCAATTTCGGGCCACCAAACCCTGCAACTGATGAGAAGGCCCTATGGAGTAAAGGGAAGCGTGTATGTTGTCACACTCCCTGCCTTCCAAAGGTGAGGTGGAGTACAGTGGTGCCCTTGTACAAGAACAAAGGGATATCCAGTGCTGCAACAACTATAGGGGTATCAAATTAATAAGTCACACCATGAAGGTCTGGGAGCGAGTGATCGAGGCGAGGGTGAGGGAGACATCTATATTTGTGAAACCAGTTCGGTTTCATGCCGGGTAGCTCCATTACATAAGCTATCCACCTTGTCAGGAGATTGGTGGAACAGTTCAGGGATTAGGAGAAGGACCTGCACATTGACTTGGAGAAGGCATATGACAAGGTCCCTAAGGAGGTGTTATGGAGGTGCCGGGAGGCAAATAGTGTGCCGGAAGCCTACATCAGAGTAATCAAGGACATGTACGAGGGAGCAAAGACTAGGATCAGGATGGTGGGTGGCGACTCAGACCATTTCCCGGTGGTTATGGGGCTCCACCAAGGATCAGCGCTTAGCCCTCTCTTGTTTGCCTTGGTAATGGATGCTCTAACCCGACATATTCAAAAGGATGTGCCTTGGTGTATGCTATTTGTAGATGACATAGCCTTGATAGACGAGACGAGGGTCGGTATTAACGAAAGGCTAGAGGTATGGAGAGTTGGGAGACAGACTCTCGAGTCTAAGAGTTTCAAAATAAGCAGGTCTAAGACAGAATACCTAGATTGCACGTTTAGCGCCGAGCCCGGCGAAGTAGGCAGGGACGTGAAGATTGGATCTCAGGTCATCGGCAAGAGGGACAGTTTTAGATATTTTGGGTCGGTGATTCAAGGGGACAGAGAGATAGACGGGGATGTCACCCACCGTATAGGGGTGGGGTGGTCGAAATGGAGGCTTGCTTCAGGAGTCCTGTGTGACAAGAAAGTGCCATAGAAACTCAAGGAGAAGTTTTATAGAGCTATGGCTAGATCAGCCATATTGTACGGGATAGAGTGTTGGTTGGTAAAGAACTCTCGTGTTCGGAGAATGAAGGTTGCGGAGATGAGGATGCTTAGGTGGATGTGCGGGCTCACCAAGTTAGATAAGATTAAGAACGAAGTTATTCGGGAGAAGGTGGGAGTGGCCCCAGTGGATGCGAAGATGCGAGAAGCGAGGCTCAGGTGGTTCGGGCATGTGCGGAGGAGAAGCCGTGATGCCCCGGTGATGAGTTGTGAGCGGTTGGCGGTGGTCGGCGTGAGGCGAGACAGAGGGAGGCTTAAAAGGTATTGAGGAGAGGTGATTAGGCAGGACATGGCTAGAATGCGGATTGCCGAGGACATGACCCTTGATAGGAAAGTCTGGTGGTCTAGTATTAGGGTTGTAGGATAGGGACTTCTAGAATTTTTCGTACTCTTATCTCGGGGTTGGATGGGGCTTGGTAGGGCTCTCTATAAATGATTTGTGTATTGGAGTGTGTCCGCTTTATGGTAGTTATTATAGTAGTTATTGTTTGATATTATTGCATGTCATTTTATTTATGGTCCTTATGTTTAGAGAATTATTTATGCGATTTTCGCTGGAGTTACTAATGCTCTTTTGTTTTTGTTATTCCCTTCATTCTCTGAGCCGAGGGTCGATTGGAAACAGCCTCTCTACCCTTTCGGGTAGGGTTAAGGCCTGTCTACATATTACCCTCCCAAGACTCCACTTTGTGGGACTATACTGGGTAGTTGTTGTTATACAAAGAGAGAGTTTCTCATATTTGATCTTACTCTTAAATTTGTCAAATTGAGACATCAACAGCCTTCGACAGTAAGTTCTTTTGCGTCAGTTGGCTTATATTATTGCCGTCAGCACTCTTTCTTCTAGAAAAGGAAGAAAAATTTATGCCTCTGTTGTGTGCCCCTCCTTACGCTTGGGGGTGGATGTTCTTTTCATATTTGATCCTTGCATGTTGTTGCTTACCGTTCTGGGACTTATATGCAAACACATTGGTTATTGGCATTTTAATATCAAAGGAAAACTGCAAGGCAAAGCACCAGAATTTAGCATTTGGGTTTACATCCCAATGAGCTGAATGATAAAACGATGACTTAGCAAGTAAACTATTTTCAGATGTGATTTTCCGATATTCCTATCTCACTGTTTGTTGTATTGATCTTTGCTCTGTTCTCTTTTGAATATTAGCAGGGACTCGAGCTGCAATAGCAAGTTGATGAACTGCTTAGATGGAGGCATCTTCGTTTTTGGAGAATAAGTACATTGTGTTATGTTACTTCTCCCCTTTTTGGGTTTCTTTCCAGCATCTTATCTTCATCATGTTCAACTTTATAAAGATTTCCTTTTTCTGGCTCCTCAGCAGGCAGTCTAGTAGTTATGTAAATTTCTGTCATCTATCTTGAGTGTTGGGTAAAGCAGGACAATTGAATCATGTAGCTGGAGGACCCCTTAAGGAGGAGACAATATATTGGTTTTCTGTAAAGATCTTTACGCTTTGTTTCTCAGTCTAGTATTGTTCTATTCTTTTGGCGTGTATTCTCGCTAGCCTTTGTTTGGTGAATAGATAAACCCTCATGGATGGATCTGTGAATTTCAACCACTGAAATGTGGAATACACTGTGGTTTGTTCTGCTGATTGTGGTTCTGCCGTCCATGGTAGGTTACAATGCCTCCATTGCTTTTTCTTAAAGCGCATTTGCGTGGTTCCAAGTTTTTTCATATCCTCTCTTTAGTTTGTCACTAATTGGTGTGCTCAGTAGTTGAGCTGTAGAAAGTAGATAATTGTCATGTGAGATGCATTCTGGACCCTTTATCCTCCTTTTATTTTCTGACAAAATGATTGAGTTCGATGTATTGTGAAAATTCTCCTCACCAATAAGTGCAAAATTTGTGAGGGAACCAATTCTGGTTCTGAATGGAGAAATTTGGACTAACCTTATGTATATTCTTATTGTCATTATTTTTGATGTTTTGTTTTTCATAAATGAAGACTGGACTAGCCTTGTGTATATTCTGGTCCTGAATGGAGAAATCTTTCATTATGCATGTACGAGGTATATTAAATTTATCTGCCAACAATTCGAGTACAAATGTTCAGTCTGTTACAGACCAGACCGTATATATGTCATGGTACACAATTAAAATACAGAAGATATACAATAAAAATTACATCTTGATAAACAGTAAAAATTTATGGAACATTACAGTGAATATTTAACAAAAAAATTAGGAAACTGTAACAGGTCTTGAAAGATCTGAACCCTAGCTTTAGGGTAAATGGTGAATCGGGAGAATCTCAGAGATTCATGCCATAAGAGACGTAGAATGAACATAGAAGGAAAGAAAATGAAAGTTCGAACCAGGTTCAGTTCAAAATGAAGGAGATTGACTTGCCATATTAGGCAAGCTACTAGGTTGTACCATAATCGAGTAGCCAGTAGTGAGAAGAGACCGATAAGATAAGAAATTCACCAAGGGATTTCATATCTGGTTGGAATCATAGGGGGATTGGAGGGGATTAAGGTGACGATGCCTAGGATTTGACAGAGAGAGAAAAGGGGAAGTTGAGAGAGTTCAAGGGCGGCGATAAAGGGAAATGCCGGGTTTGGTTAATTAAAAATGGGGGGGGGGGGGGGGGGGGGAATGATGTGGGTCGTTGATCTTGAAAGATCAACGACTGGGATTAAAGAACGAAGGGGGCGAGTTAAAATGAAACGGGTACCAACTAGATTGTGGGATTGGATTATTGGTTTGGGTTGGGTTATTGAGTTAGGCATTTTAGGTGTTGGACTGGGTAATTTAGGTTGGTTTGGGTAGCTAAGGTCTAAAAATCCAATAAAATTGGGGTCGAATTTTACATACCCAATTATTAAACAATAATCTATAAAACATAATAAATAAATAACAAAAATATCATTTATTCATAAAATGGTTAATAACAATTATTCAACACTTAAAAAATATAAAAAGTTATTTTTACATAAATAAAATAATTATAAGTATATTATGAGTTATTATTGCAAAATGTGCAATTTTAGACTTTAAAATGCAAATTTATTTATGATAAATACGTTAGAATATTTAAAATCTAATCTGGTTGTAAATGATAAAATTATATTATTAAAATCATTATAAAAATAATTTTTTATGCAACTAATGATATTTATATAATAAAATATGAATATAAATTAATTAATAAATCTTTAAGAATTATAAAAAATTTAGGAAAAATACTTGATGATGCTCATTTACTATTTTGAAAGTATATATGCATATTTGAAATATATTAGGGGCAAATTAGGTATCAACAAAAGTGATGAGTAGTGAAGAAGTTTATAGATGGTAAGATTCATATTCGTGGTTACCTTGAAAACTGGTGAAAATATTTGCCAAACATGTGTTCGGCTCATTAAATACAAGGAGACGCGCATCCTTTCAAGTGTCATAAATCATTCAAGAACTTTTCCACCAAGAAAATGGATCTTATCTACTTTCCGGTAACATAAAGTTTTATCATTGGAAAGTAGGGGGACTATTTGTATGGGTAAAACTTGATCAAGTAAGATATGAGTCAGTCAATAGTTAATATCAGATACAAATATGTGAAGATGCTGAGTAAGTTCCGAAGGCATGGGAACCGAGAATGAAGATCTGAAAGGAAAGACATCGAATAAAAAAGACAACATTCAAAGGTTATGAAGTCATCAAGGGGATTTTTATTCTCATTAAAGAAGAGCTTGATTTGAGATTTTATCTCCCTGAATAGAGCTATAAATAGGAGAATTAGTATCCATAGTTAGACATGAAAAATTATCTATACTCAAAGGTTAAAATTTTCTCTTAATATATCAAATTACTCTCTTTCTTTTGTTTTTAATATTGCTCTTATTGCTATTTCCGGAGAAGCTAAGTTCATAGCTAGGTTTGTATTTTCTTCAAATTATTTTGATAATATTGGTTATGATCTTATTTACATTATATTATTGGATCAAATTAATTCGTTAAAATATCATGGTATAGCCAGCGTTTACCAAGGCAATGTAAAATAGCCACTATTTTGCTGCAACAGAGACCAGTTCCGTATGATATACGGGAGTTCGGTGCATTTATGTACGAACTCCAGCATATTATGCTAGATCGGTATACTTTGTTGACTCGTGTATAATATACGGGAGACTGGAGCACTGATGCTCAAAACTATGGAACTCCAGTATATTGTACGAGAGTTCCAGCATAATTATACTTGAACTCTTGCATATCATACGTGAACTCCCGTAAAATTTGCGGGAGTTCCAAGCATAGTTATCCTGGAACTCCCGTAAAATTCACGGGAGTTCAAGCATACTTATGCTGGAACTCCCGTAAAATTTGAGGGCGTATTTTTTCGGATTTTGAACCGTGTTTTCGCTCAGATTTAAAGTGGCTAAATTTTGATGACTTTTTAAACTTGGCCATTTTTCAACGACTAGTGGTAAATCTGGCTATTTTTAAATTTCTCCCAATTAATTCACGTATCTATACACTATATTATCAATTCAACTGTACCGTTACAAGTTACAACATCATTATATGTTTCATTATCGACTTGTATATTCTAATCACTTCTGTTGAATCGGTTTCTAGGTCTAATGGTTGAAGATTCAAAGTCCAGGCATTCCTAAAGCCTTGCTGAGTGCTAGTAGTTCAGCTGGTCGAGACGAAGCTGCAAGACATGAATCAGTGTAACCAATCACCCAGTCTCCTGCGCAATCCCTGTGTCTTTTTGAGGTTTATGCCATCTAACATGGATTGTGTTTCTTGTTGGGAACTTGGGATAATTGGTTCTTTTCGGAGAGGAACCAAAACAGACACATCTTTATCTCTGATGTACTATAGTATTTGCTTAAAATGGAAGAATAAGGCGAGATAATGATAGGTATTATATTTAAGACTGCCATTATTAGTGAATATTTGCAAGTTTTTAGTATTAGGTCATAATGATAAGTAAGATCCCATAGATCGTCATGATTATTAAACAATGTAATAATTCATGAGCAAGAAAGATCAGATTTAGCAAATTTAATTCATCATGTTATATAGTTGATTTTTTTTATTTTATTTTTTGGGGGCCTAAGGTAATTTACGTGTATGTTTGCTTCTCAAGACCAAACTTCCTTAATTAGTATGTCGGGAACGCAAAAATCGATCGACGTGATACTATTGCACTTCTAAATGTACTTATTATGCAGAATTATTGACTGTCCTTCCTCAGTTTGCTATTTTCGATATTAGAATGATTTTGTTTGATATGGGTTCGTGGCAAGTGATAAAGATTTGAAGCTTACACATTTAAAATTTTAATTATTTTAAGTTACTAAAATTTAAATTAGTAATTTATTAAAAATTATTAGATGAACGAACAAAATTTTATATTGGCAGCTGAAAAGAGTGGGAAAATACATATAAAGTGTAAAGATATCTTAATAGTGTGAAGCCTTTAGGGAAAAATCGTGCGGGCTTGACACAAAGTGGATAATATCACTCCATATTAAGGAGAGAAATTAAAAAATAGACAGATTTACGAGTGATCATTCAAAAATAGTCATAGTTTCAAAAGTCATCGAAATTTAGCCGCATTTTATGTAAATATAAATATGAAGGAAAATATTGTTCAAAAATCTGAAAAAATACCCCAATATAATATACTAGAGTTCCAACATAAGTATACTAGAACTCCAAACTCCAGTATAATATACTGGAATTCCAGCAAAGTATACGTTTGGAGTTCCAGCAAAGTATACTGGAACTCAGTATATTATACTGGTCTGGTCTCTGTTGCAACAAAATAGTGACTTTTTCAAAGACTTGCCAAACGCTAGCTATTTTTGAATGACCAATCAGAATACTGGCTAGTCTATGGTATTTTGACCATGTTAAGATTATATTTGGGTTAGTTTAGTCCAGCAAGTGGTGTTAGAGCCCGAATTTAGCGAGACGGGTATGAAGATAGCAAAGTAATGATACGGAGCGAAGCACACACAAGAAGAAGCTAGTTGTGAGCTTCGGTTGCAAGAATGACAATATGGGTGACGTACTGTGAATGCAACAAGCTGAATCGTGGTAGTGAGCCTAGTGGAATTAGATTGTTGGGTATGCGAACAAAAACCTAGTTGAAATGATTGAGATCATTTGAGCTAGTTTAGACCATTAATCTTTTTTAAGATAAATTTGAATTGAAGTTAATGATTTCAATGAAATCCTTATGCTACAGAATAGTTCAAACAATTAATGAAGCGTTTGCCATGTGAATACTACAGAGAGCACCATACCGAAGAACCTTCGAATAGAAGTCTTTGAATTCAAAACTCTATGGACATCTAATGTGAATGACGAGTGCGCGCATTCAATAAATACAGCCACCGTGGGCAGTGCTCATCGTTCCCACAACATTAATTAAACGATTGTGTAAAGATAGAAATTCAAAATTTGCTATCCTTTCAGTTATCAAATTCCAAGACAAAGACTAGCAGAATCTTGGAGTCTTTCAATCTTCACGTGTAGGGATGTGCGTTAGGGTGGCAAAAAATCAACTTCTTTTAAATAACTCCATAATTGATGAAAATGTAACCCAAAATAAAACATGTTGAATTAAATTTGAAAATTGAGAGTTATGTAAATTTAAGATCTTAAGTAACAATTAAATACAAATACATTAGTTTTCATATTGTCCTTCCAAAAAGCAACATAAAAAGGAATGAAGTTTGGATCATATGCCCACTTTGGGCGAGTTTTGTGATATGCCCACGTACCCATCTTGACGTGTTTGTGATCTCAACTACTGCTTTTAACCAAGGCCTATGTATGTTTATCAACGAAGTTCCTTTATAATGTATATACATATAAATATAATAAGTTGTTTTCATTTACATATACTTATTTTAAGTTTTGAATATATAAGTTGACGTTATTTTGGAGAGACGTTTTGCAATAGTGTTTCGTGAGACTAAGGGTGCCAAACGGGCGCGTCAGGTCTGGATATGAGCGAATCAAAACGAGTGATTTAAAAAATAAATAAATTATTCAACCCGACTTGTATTTGAGATGGATAAAAAACGAGTTTGTCCGGCGGATAATAAGAATATCCATATTATTCATAGTTTCTTAAATATAATCACTCGTGCAAGAATTCCTAGTATTTTAAACTTGAGAAACCCCAATTTGAGGCTCTACAAACGTAAAAGTTAAACACATTAGTTATCCATTAGTTATTTATTTGGTTAACTATTTTCTAAATAGATAATATAATTCTTTATCCATATTTAACCTGTTTCAAATAGTTTAATATTCAATTCATTTTTGGATAAATAATATGGGTGAACAATTATTTTCTTTTAACCATTTTGACAGAACCAAGAGGAAAGAGTATGAAAATTTGGCTATCATAAACTAGTTGTGGGGATATGGCCAAACCCAAATGGGAGATTGATGGACATGGTCGTCTTATCTAAGGGGCCATTTCCTGTTCAGGTGGGTTGCGTGTGAAGTTCTGAAGAAGAATAGTAACACATAAAAGTCATGCAGCAAACATATGCAAATGGAATACGTAACCCCAATATAATTTAAAGGACTTGGTTTTGTTTTGTATGCTCAAGTCCTGCTGGTAACGAGACTGAAGGGCCACGCCTCAAAATAGCGGACGAATGTAATGTCATCTATTCACGAGGTGGATCTAACTTTTGGATATGTATGTATGAGAGATTCATTTACACCAAATCATCTAAATCCTTTATTGATCTGTCTTATCTTCTTTACAATATTAATAGATCACTCAAGAGTCTGTGTTAGTATTTTGTATTTGGAAAATATATTCAAAGCCAGTAGCAAAGAAAAAATCAGAAATATATATATAGAAGAACATAAATGAATAAGAACCCACTAAATTTATTGTGTTTCCTTAAGTAATTTAATCTCCTTCTAGTACCCGAGGTTTAGGATTATTTCCTTCCATGATAGAACGGATAATGTCACTGGTGTAGTAGTACTTCAAACCCCAGTGACCAACGAACTCAAAGAACAGTAGCAAATCACACTTAGTGCTTTCTTTATATAAAAAACAATGCAGGGAAGAGCAGAAATCTGAATTTTTCGTAAGGAAAATCTGAGGGAATGATCTATTATTTATAACCAAGATGTTGACTTAAAACGAAGAGGTGCGCTTCAAATGTATGTTATGACTGTTCACGTAAAACCGACCATTACGTAAACGGCTATTTACGTAAAATAAAACAGAAAATCAAAATGTGGAGGAAAATTAGTTTATCGTTACAAAAACAACTAATTTGGATTAAAACAATATTACGTTATTATTAATATTAACTAATGATTTTGGTAAAAAAAAATTTCAATCAATCAGTTCATTTGATCAAATCCGAAGACAAAGCCAAAGTCGAGAACGAGCGACGGCAACAACGATGCGAGTCTTGCCTTCTTCTTAACACTTTAAGAGCTAGAAGAAGACCTCACTCTCGATTTTAATCTAACCGAGCTTAAACCCAATAATCCTTTCATGGCCCAAAAATCAACCCGGTCATAATGGGCCTATCATGAAAGTAGGCCAACGACTTATTTCTACAAACTCTATTTTTCAATTTAAAACATAAGAAAATATATTTTTATAGAAATACGATAAAATAAAAGTAAAAAACAAAATCTAGCGAAATGAAATACGAGCCCGACCTTGGTTGTCACTAAGTCATGAGCCAAACTACTACAACTGTTCGAAATATTATGACCAACACGGTTTGAGAATATCCAACAAAATATACTAAAGGAAGATAAGGAAGGAGAAGGCAGAACTTTGATCACCAAGCAGCTACCTCGCCATATCCAAGAAAAAGTCCACAATGATATGATCAACAGCCGTTACCATGGCCCGAGATACCTAGATCTGCACACAAGGTGCTGGGGTAACATGAGTACACACACTCAGTAAGTAACAAGTCCAACCTTTGGACTAATAGGTAGTGACACACTCAACTTCCTCAAGGATAACATAAATAATATGCAGAAACGTAGTCATGCTTTCAGTTAAATAAAGAGCTCGAACAGTAAAAATAGAGCAAGTATGAACAAGGTAAAGAAGTGTAACTCTGCTATATCTATATGTCAATGCACATGCTGTATGGAATGCCTACAAGCTCAAATGCTCGTCCACTCAGTACTGTATATGGCTCGTACGGCTCAGGGAAGATCCATTCCAGACTATATATATCTCTGGCATCAGTCACTCAATACGGAGGATGGCCATTCCAGCCTAGGGAGAAGATTCATCTCCAGATGATAACAATAACAACCTCACAACCACTTGGTATTGTATATAGCTCACAAGGCCTAGGGAAGATCCTTACACGGAATATATATATACATATCACCGACAACAGTCATCCAGTACCGAGGAAGGCCATTCCAGCCTATGGAGAAGATCCATCTCCAGATTGTAAGTGCTTCGAAAAAGATCCATGTCCATGGAAGATCCATCCCTTAATAAAATCATTGCGCTTACTAGGGGTGTAAAGACTCCGGAGGGGCTTATCTCTTAGCCCAAGCGCCATAACAAGCCAATGAAGGTATGTTTACTATCTCGTTGCGGCGTGTAGCCCGATCCCATGTTGTCACTTAATATCAGGCTCTCGGGTTCACTCAATCATCACTCTCTAATCTCACATACATGGGCTCAAAAATATCATGATACTAGCCCGAACAATGATGTAATATGTGAAATAATAACAATCAAGACTGAAACATGATATAATATGCATGAACAGGACTCAGTATATAATATCAATGAAGTTAATGATATGACATCAAAAAATGACCTCTCGGGTATCTACATTATTGGCGTGAAGCCATAACATGATAATTGACATGATTTTCAGCTCATTAACTTAATTACATAAGTACAACATAGATATCAGCAAGAAAGAGTCACTAAGCGATGCCCTGGAATGATCCAGGCCGCATTTCACATGGTGCACGCCCACGCGCCCGTCACTTGGCATTTGCATCTCCTTAATAGTAAGCATAGAACACATAGTTTGGGATATCGAACGCTCAGAACTAAGTTTGAAAGCGTTACTTACCTCAAGCCCAGTCAAACTCCAGTCTGCGATGCCCCTGCCTTTCGATTCAACCTCTAAATGTCCTGAATCTAACCAAAATAAATATATAACCATCAATATACGCTAAAGGAGTGAAACCCATACGAAAATAATCAAATTATATAAAAAATCTCAAATTGATCCATGTATCGGATTCCCGATAAAATTTACAAAACTAGAATCCTTACACTCCCACGAGTTCATACATACCAAATACACCAAAATCCAATCACAAACGACCCCTCAAATTCCTAAATCAAAGTCTCCAAATTCCAAGCCATAATCCCCCAACTTTCCTCCTTAATTTTCCACTAATACCATGATTAAAATGAAAAATGGCCATAAACACAAATAATAAGGCTTAAGAAGGTTACCCAACTGAAACCTTTCTATTTCCTTAAAAAATCACAGCCCTAGCTCTCTTCCCGTTTTCAAAAATGATGAAACTTAGCAAAAATTTGGGAACGCATCTATTTATATGCTCTGCCCAGCAATACTGTACCTGTGGGACCGCGTCTACGACTATTCAACCGCTTTTGCGGTTTTCATTTAATCTCCCTTACTGCACTTACGACTGTAAACACGTGATTTTTTACCCTCCCCGAGATTTTTTATATTTTTAGCATAAAATATTTAGTTTAGGCATAATATAGCTATTTTAGCTAATTTTGACTCTTTTACTTTATTTCTACCTTAAGATAAAAAATAACAAAAAATATAGTTTTATTAACGTTTCGTAATCATTTTTAAACTTGAAAAATACAAAAATATTACTTTATATTTTTATCTTTTTATAAAACGAAAATAATAAAAATAGTTGCATTAACATTTTGTAGTTACTTTAATTTTGAAAGAAAAATATAAAAAAATAACTTTGTTTTAATTATTAGTCTTATAGTTATTTTGGTTACCTAGGATTAATTAAATAACGCCATTCTCGGTTCCGGGCGAAGAATAATATTCGGGTTCAAACTATCCGGTTTTATAATTTTCGGACATAGCCCGTAATAACCCGACACTACACTAAGGGGGAGGGATGGGAGAATGATTAAAAAATGAAAAAAGAATAAAAAAAAAAAAAAAAAAAGAAAAAGAAAAAGACAAAAGACACGGCAAAGTGGGGGGTAACATGATAGACAAATTTTTGAATCCTAGGAGACAACACACATTTTTAAATAGAAAAAACATATCATCTTCTACAGATAAAGAGGAAGACGTTTCTTCTTCATTTGGAGGAGAAAAACAGTGCGAAAAAATACTGGAGGGTTCTTCATTTTTTTTTCTGGACGGCAGCAAGAAGAAAACAAAAACGACCCCCCCTCCCTTCTCTCACGGTCAGTGCGTGACTCATTTACCCAAAGAAAAACGACCCCAAAGCTGGGTCTTATTCATTAAAGAACAGTAGGAAGAACAGAGTCCGGTTTGATTGTCCTCCGTCGATTGCTTGTCTCCGAGGTTTTGTTCGCGAGTCCGTTCGGGTCGGATTGCTTTTGATTTCCGATTGAGGCTATGATTCCAATCAAGAGTCTATTGATTTTGATTTCGTTCGTGTAATTGCTGGATTTTGTTTATCAATCAAGAGGCTATTTCGGGTTCGTTTTTCTGATTCTTTGTTCTATTTTAATGTGATTAAAGTAGGATGAGAGCTGGATTTTAGAGTTCTTAACTGTGTTTAATAGTTAAGGCCAGCAGAGGCAATCAAAATTTCTCATTAATTTAACATACTTTTTTTTAAGTGTTCTAGGCTATGGTAATCATGTTGGTAATTAGTATATTCTCAAGATATTAGTGAGTTCCTAAGGACCTTAATGGAATCTGCTTGGTTACTAAGGCACTAAATATGAAGGATAAGAGGTTTAAGGATGAATCAAGTTTGAGTCCAAGCGTGAGTGTTGCAGGTTTTTGCTTGAATTTCATATGCTATAATCCAGTGTTACTGTGTTATTACTGTGTTAGCTATCGAATTGGTGTGGTAGTTGTTGACTCGAAATTATCGGTTTTTGAATCTCTTGCTTGATGATTCCGTTAAACTCGAGAAAGCGTGTTTGTCGTTGTATTTCATACGAAAGCAGTAAGTATGGGATATTTTGGGTCATAAAAATTTTGAATGCGAATTGCCTTAATAAAGAAAAGTTTTAACTGTTGACTCAGCTTTCTTCTCATTATGGGTGTACATATGTGCATTACATAGATATTTAGATAAATGACTTTTGACTTGTTTGGCTAATATGGGTGGCTACATATATATTTAGTAAATTGGGGTAAGTAATTAATTTTGGTTGCTTGATGAATTCCCTTAGCAGAATGTAATTTAGTTATATAAGTCACGGGCGCACTGGTTGCGGTGTGACTCGAAATGTGTTTTCGTGACGTCGCAATTCTTCTAAAATTGAAAAAGCGGAACATAATAGCACATAGTTAAAATATATAAAGAAATCAGATAAAAAACAAAAATCGCAGTTGAGCGACCGTGCTAAAACCACGGAATCCGGGAGTGCCTAACACCTTCTCCCGGGTTAACAGAATTCCTTATGCAGGATTCTAGTTTCGCAGACTGTATTACAGAGTCATAAATTTCCTCGGTTCGGGATTAAACCTGTGACTTGGGACACCATTATTTTCCCAAGTGGCGACTCTGAAAAATTAAATAAATTGATCCCGTTCCGACTGTCCTTTAAGTGGAAAAACTCCTTCACTGATTATTATTATATTCCTTCTCGGGGTGTAGTATGGCGACTCTGCTGGGGACATATTACCCAGAACTTCGGTTCAGGGTTTAAGAATTCGAGCTCAGTTAAATTGTTGTTTTTGCCTATATCTGATCTTATTATATGTCTAATTAATGTGCTACATGTCTACCGCTTTGATACTAGTTGCACTGTATATACAAACTGCTATATGTTTACCGCTTTGGTATTGCGTGAACTGTATATAAAACTGTGCCGAAAACCCTTCTCTTCTTACCTCCGGGATGTGCTCACTGGTTGAGACTCCCCTTTCTGTTAGTGTCAATACCAAAAATAAGAAAAGAGGCAGGATAAGTTACAAAGCCGGACGATCCCGCGGGTCCCCGGTACGTAGCCCCTCCTCAATCCGAGTTGTCCGCTCGGGTACACAGTCTAGTACCATTGAAAACATCAGGATATTGAGCCTAGATTTAGGACGTTTATTTGCATCATATCTGGAAATGCTTATTTGCATCACGTTGCATTTGACTTAGGGGACTCAACACAGGGGTTGGGTCCGTCTAGGACAGGTGACCCGGTAATCAAAGACCGAGCATATTATATGTTGCATTTATTTATTATTATGATGATTGGTTAAATTCTTGAAAAAAAAAAGAAGAAGAAGAAATAGAATTTTGGAATAGAAAAATATCAAAATATTGACGAAATGCTGTCGAAAATTTGAAAATTTGAAAAATAGGAAGAGCAATTTTGTTGAAATAATTGGTCATAAAATAATCTGACCGAACTACGCAGGTTTGATTCTCGCCATTAGGTGAGATACGTAGGCAACCCTCATCGGGTCCAACCACCCCTTTCAAAAAATCAGAAAAAATGTGTGTTTAATTTTGTCGATAAAATCAAAGTGATGCCGTTTTGCAAATAGCCGAATGTTCCGAAAGGACGCCGGAAGGCTGTTTTTGCAAAAATAGCCACTTTGAATCTTTATAAATAATTTTTGGGCACAACCTTGAAATATTCCCTCGCGGAAATGTTGAAAGGTCGTAGCCGCAAAATCAAGTTTGGGTTACCACCCTTTTTCAAAAAAAAATCAAAAATGTTGAATTTTAATTTTCAATAAATCGAAGTGACGCTGTTTTTGAAAATAGCCAAATGTTCCGAAAGGACGCCGAAAGGCTTTTTTTGCAAAAATAGCCACTTTGAATCATTTTAAATAATTTGCGGGCACAGCCTTGAAATATTCCCTGTGGAAATGTTGCAAGGCCATAGCCGCAAAATCAAGTCCGGGTTCACACCCCTTTTGCAAAAATAACCAAAAAATGTCAAATTTTTGATTTTGTTATAAATAAGTCGAGTGATGCTATTCTTACTTAAAATAAGCCGAATGTCCCTCAAGAGGACGCTTGAAGGCCGTTTTGCAAGAATAGCCACTTTGAGTCATTTTAAATAATTTGCGGGCATAGCCTTGAAAAATTCCTTGCGGAAACGTTGAAAGGCCGTATCCGCAAAATCAAGTTTGAGTCATCGCTCAACTTTTCAAAAAATAACCACTTTATCAAATAAGCCATTACATGGCCGGTTTTTGCCGAAATAGCCACATTTTTGCATTTTTAACTTCCTCAGTCTTGTGTTGGACTGTGTCGGTGCTGAACGATGCCCCATAAGCCCCAGGATAAAAATTTTGAATCTGTATCTTCTTAAATAAAATTTTGCAAAAAGAGCCACTTTATCTAAATAAGCCATTACATGGCCAATTTATGAAAAATAGTCTTGTGTTGGTTTATGGTGATGCCGAACGATGCCCCATGAGTCACAGGATAAAAAAAAAAAAATTCAAGTTTATCTTTCTTAAATAAATTTTGCAAAAATAGCCATTTTGTCAAATAAGCCATTATGTGGCCAAATTTGTAGAAATAGTCATAATCGACACCAAAAATATTCTTATTCTTGTAGAAATCTCTGGCACAAGGTGTGAAAGTTTTTCATCAGAGTTTGTAGTTGGAGTCGGCTTTTACAATTTTTCTTCAAAAAAAAGAAAAAAAAAATCAAATAAACATCTCTTTATTTCTTGCATTAATTTGCAAGAACTACGCTCGGTCTGATTCATGCGGGGTCATGATACGTAGGCAATCCACATAGGATTCGACCATATCCACAACCAAAAAAAAATGGAAAAAAAAAAGAAAAAGAGAAAAATGGAAAAAAATAATAACAACAATTAAGAAAATAAAGGAAGGTTTAGGAAGCACATATAGGAGAAGCTGGAACGACGCATGTAACTGAAGCAAATGCGTGATAGAAAGGTTTAAGTGCCTAGGTTCATTGCATCCTTAATGCACGTTTACCTGTTTGTCCAATGCCCTAACGCTAACGTAATGTCTTCACTTTGTTGTGTTCAGTTTCAGAAAGGTGGTTGGTTGTGGTTCTAAAATAACTCTTCCCTGTAACACAAAGTCAGAGGACAATGGCAGAGGATCTCAAGACTGAGTGGGTTGATACCTACACCCGACAACAGCTGGTTGAATGGAACCATGGGTTAGTAGAAGAAGTCAAAATATTGAGACAACATGTGGCCGACATGTATCGGGCATGGATGGATGGAAAAGCACCACCCCCGCCACCACCTAGCTTCCTGGACTCTGTCCTTACCCGTACCATGAACCCGATGCCAGATGATCTCCCGCACTCTCCATATATACCCGCCTATCACAACTTCTCCGGCCATTCGAGTAACTCAATTACTCGTCCCCCAGCTATGTTTTCACAACGCTACTCCCGTCCCCAACACCACTACTCTCCAAGGGACACCCAAAATCGTACTTCACCTTCCGGGTACCCAGCTCCACAAAAAGCCTACCAACCCCCACGAACATACCGGAAACCCCCCGGGTCAGGTTTCAGGCCAAATAAGGCGTTTAGGGAGGAGAGGTTGCTGAAGCGAGAAAAGGCTCTTACCCCTATCGGAGAATCCTATGCAAGTCCGTTTGAAAGGTTAAAGCATGTCGGCCTGATTACACCGCTCCCCGGATATACTCCCAACCCACGTGCAAGAAGCTTCGATCCTACTGCACGATGTGCATACCACTCCAATGTCAGAGGGCACGATATTGAGAGTTGTCGTACCTTGAAAAAGGAAATAGAAAGAATGATTCAAAAAGGGTTGTTGATTGTGATCAATGACGATGACAAGGAGCACACGAATCCTCTGGGTGGTATATTGACTGAAGCTAAAAATGTTGAAGCAGATGGTAGCCTCGGCAATATTGATGCAGAACTTAGTGGCTTAAAATGTTGTGCTTGGTAATTGGAAAGACACTCCGTCTTTGGGTCAGCTAAATGGAGTTTTGGTGGTTCATTTTTGTTGTCATTTCTGTTGTCCGAGTTATTTTCGAGGTTGTGATTCGGATTTTATCGTGTGGTCAAACCCTCTTATCTTTCCAAGTTTTGTTTCAGGGCTGTACTCTAGTTTGTTTTGCTTGTTTCGTCATTGAACCATTTCGTCATTAGTTTAATGAAACTTTCGGTCTTTTGTTACTTCCGGTCATTTTTATTTGTTTAGTTCTTTTTACCCTTTAGATTTGTCTTGTGTTCAAACGCCGAATCTAGTGACACGACATGCGCGCACATAATTGTGGCTTAATTCTAAAAGCTAATCATGAAGCAATTGGAAGATGATCGGTTCATTTAAAGGAAATAAAAACAATTTGAGATTATTTGGATCCCGAGTCATGTGAAACCGGGGCAACTAAAAAGGAAACAGTTAAAGGCAAGCTAGCCAAATCGACGTGGGGTCATTCACAATAATGAAAATGAGAGTGTTGTCCAACTGTGCTTTAAAGATATGACGAATGTTAATTGTGTTGTTTACACTTGGCATGTTTTGAAGATTGGAATGACGAAGGCGTTTTGTTCTGCTATCTAAACACTTTATCCATCGTCAACCCTTTGAGCCTTATTTTAAATTCTTTCATACCCCTCCTTCGGAATTAGTTGCAAAGACTAGAAACACAAGTTTGAAAGGCAAAGTAAAGAAAAAGAAAACAACAAAAAGAGATAAAGAAAAGAAAAAGAAAAATGTATGAAAAAAAAAGAAACTTGAAAAAGAGGAATTGGGAACTACGTTTGACCTGATTCCTTAAAGAGGATACGTAGGCGCTTCACAGCTCGGTCATAGTGTAAATAAAGAAATAAAAATCCCCAAGCTAGAAACTGGGGCAATAAAAGTTGTGTTTATAAAGGAAGATGTAGACTCCGAAGGTTGTAATTTTGAACCCATTTTGTTTTGTTTCGAGCCTTTAATACCATTTCTTTCTAGCCTTATCCAAATCCACATTACGGTCCAAAGAAAGACCTTTTGACCAATCTTTAAAAGAGGCCAAGTCGGGCAAATGAGAGAAGTCTTATCAGAACATAACACTCTGATTCCCATCAGAAAAGACTCAGATCTGCAGCAGAAGAAATATGAGAGAATCTTAGCAGTAGGCTTAATCCTAAAAGTTAATCATGAAGCAATTGGAAGATGATCGGGTCATTTAAAGGAAATAAAAACAATTTGAGATTATTTGGATCCCGAGTCATGTGAAACCGGGGCAACTAAAAGGAAACAGTTAAAGGCAAGCTGGCCAAATCGACGTGGGGTCATTCACAATAATGAAAATGAGAGTGTTGTCCAACTGTGCTTTAAAGATATGACGAATGTTAATTGTGTTGTTTACACTTGGCATGTTTTGAAGATTGGAATGACGAAGGCGTTTTGTTCTGCTATCTAAACACTTTATCCATCGTCAACCCTTTGAGCCTTATTTTAAATTCTTTCATACCCCTCCTTCGGAATTAGTTGCAAAGACTAGAAACACAAGTTTGAAAGGCAAAGTAAAGAAAAAGAAAACAACAAAAAGAGATAAAGAAAAGAAAAAGAAAAATGTATGAAAAAAAAGAAACTTGAAAAAAGGAATTGGGAACTACGTTTGACCCGATTCCTCAAAGAAGATACGTAGGCGCTTCACAGCTCGGTCATAGTGTAAATAAAGAAATAAAAATCCCCAAGCTAGAAACTGGGGCAATAAAAGTTGTGTTTATAAAGGAAGATGTAGACTCCGAAGGTTGTAATTTTGAACCCATTTTGTTTTGTTTCGAGCCTTTAATACCATTTCTTTCTAGCCTTATCCAAATCCACATTACGGTCCAAAGAAAGACCTTTTGACCAATCTTTAAAAGAGGCCAAGTCGGGCAAATGAGAGAAGTCTTATCAGAACATAACACTCTGATTCCCATCGGAAAAGACTCGGATCTGCAGCAGAAGAAATATGAGAGAATCTTAGCAGTAGCACCACCAATCCCCAGCGGAAAAGTAACACAAATGAGAGAGTCTTAGCGGTGAAAACCTTCGCAGGCACCATAAGGCGATGAAAGCTGAGAGAAAACAGAAATGAGAGATGCTTGGTAGTAAAAAACCTCTCGGGCACTACAAGTCGAACGAAGGTTGGAAATGAGATAGGAAAGCCCAGGAGAAGATTACAAAAGGCGGTTTAACGACGGATGGTAGGCTATATGTGCATATCATGTCCATTAGAGTTGGTATCCACGTTTGATAGGGTTATTTTATAATTTTTCTTTTTAGAGAGTCATCCTCATTTTTTGTCTTTTATTCTGTTTCCTTTTATCTTTCTCCTTTCATAAAGAATTCCCCAATAGAGTCCGTTTGTAAGAAATGACTTCAAAATTTTCCATCAACTTTCCAATTATGCAAGACGGAATTTGATTGGTACACCCAAGTGGTATAAGTGAGGAGGGATTAAGCGCAAAGCCAGTGTCCATAAGGATATTCCCCAGCAATAGGAAATCGACAAAGGGGTGGATCGGTGTGAAAAAGGATATCTCAATGAAGGTTAATGACCTCGAGGCCAAGGCCAATGAGACTCAAAGGTCGGGAAATGCCCATTCCTTAGATATTCCGCCAAAGAAGGGGAGATATCCCCAGCAGAAAGGTATTTTCAGTGACAAGGGTGAACAAAGAAAATGGTTCACCAGTAAAACATGCAAGGTCTTCACGAATGGTCACTATTATAGGAATTCGGGTGGTCAGTGGAAAACCACGTGGAAAGGTTTGCGAATAAAGAGTCGTCAAGGAAGGCGGGGAAGCAAGAAAGGAGAAAACTATCCCCAACATGAATATCATCAAATAATAACATCCCCAGCAAGTTTTGACAATGAAACGCAGAGCAGGGAAAGAACAGGAGAACCATCCCCGGCAGGAGCACCACAACCAGCCACCACATTTTAAAACTAACTAATTTTTCTTTGATTTGAAACAGGAAGAAGAGGGGTTGTTGGCAGAAAAGCATGCCACGAAGAAGATTCTCAAACTCGGGCAGAAAATTTTCTCCCGTTGCGAAAATTTTCTCGAAACCAAATACCTGGTTGGGGAAAGAAGCCAGATAACGCGAGGAAATGATCTTTGAACCCGGTTGTCCCCAGCAGCTTTGAAAGAAAGAAAACAACAAGCCGTGATAGAGGAAATTATACCCCCAGCAGACAGGACAAAACGAGGAAGCTTGCGTTCAGAAAGGCAAGAGGCCGGTACCACCCCCAGCAGTTCTTAGAAAAATGAAACACTGATTTCGAGATTGCCCCGACAGCATTATATCCTACAAGTTTTCAAGGGAGCGAAGCACGAGCCCCGAAGGAGTTTTGGAAAGAGGAAGAAGGAAAAGGGATCCCCAGACAGGGTAATCCCCAGCTGATGACATTTCAATCCCCAGCGATTTCGTGAGATAGGTTTTGAAGGAAGTAGAAAAGGAGGAAATAGAGAAGATTCCCCCAGCAGCATTATCCCCAGCAGGTGAGTAATCAATTCCAAAGATATCACCAGCAGTCAAGAGAAAAATAACACGACCCAGGAGGAAAGCAATTCCGAAACAAGGTAATTCAGAAAAAAGGATGGCCCAAGAGATGATGCAGGAAGAAGAAAGTGGTACATGAAGCAAAGGAAGGCGATATGGATAGGATGAAGTTAGTGAGTTGTAATTGAAGTCAGGGAGCCCGCCTGGAGAATGGAGTGGCGATTTAATTTTGAAGTAGCAATTGAAGTCAGGGAGCCCGCCTGGAGAATGGAGTGGCGATTTTATTTTGAAGTAGTAGTTGAAGTCAGGGAGCCCGCCTGAAGAATGGAGTGGCGATTTTATTTGGAAGTAGTAGTGGAAGTCAGGGAGCCCGCCTGAAGAATGGAGTGGCGATTTATTTTGAAGTTATAGTTGAAGTCAGGGAGCCCGCCTGAAGAATGGAGTGGCAATTTATTTTGAAGTTGTAGCTGAAGTCAGGGAGCCCGCCTGAAGAACGGAGTGGCGATTCATTTTGAGTTATAGTTGAAGTCAGGGAGCCCGCCTGAAGAATGGAGTGGCGATTTATTTTGAAGTGGTAGTTGAAGTCAGGGAGCCCGCCTGAAGAATGGAGTGGCGATTTAGTTTTGAGTTGTAGTTGAAGTCAGGGAGCCCGCCTGAAGAATGGAGTGGCGATTTAGTTTTGAAGTTATAGTTGAAGTCAGGGAGCCCGCCTGAAGAACGGAGTGGCGATTTATTTTGAGTTATAGTTGAAGTCAGGGAGCCCGCCTGAAGAATGGAGTGGCGTTTTATTTTGAAGTGGTAGTTGAAGTCAGGGAGCCCGCCTGAAGAATGGAGTGGCGATTTAGTTTCGAGTTGTAGTTGAAGTCAGGGAGCCCGCCTGAAGAACGGAGTGGCGATTTAGTTTTTGAAGTTATAGTTAAAGATAATTTAATAGGAAGTGAAAAACAACAATTAGAGGTTTTAGATGAAAGCAACAAGAAGAAGGAAGCAACAATTGGAAGATTTCAAGTAAGGCATCAATTTAGACCTAGTCTGAGGAATTATCTCCTAGCGTCAAAATCTTAGTCCGATGAATCTTTCTCCTAAGATATCAAAATCTTAGTCTGATGAATCTTTCTCCTGAGATCACAACAATTTAGACCTAGTCTGAAGAATTATCTCCTAGCATCAAAGTCTTAGTCTGATGAATCTTTCTCCTGAGATCACAACAATTTAGACCTAGTATGAGGAATTATCTCCTAGCGTCAAAATCCTAGTCTGAGGAATTATCTCCTAGCATCAAAATCTTAGTCTGATGAATCTTTCTCCTAAGACGTCAAAGTCTTAGTCTGATGAATCTTTCTCCTGAGATCACAATAATTTAGACCTAGTCCGAGGAATTATCTCCTAGCGTCAAAATCTTAGTCTGATGAATCTTTCTCCTAAGACGTCAAAGTATTAGTCCGATGAAGCCCGCTTGAAGAACGGAATGGTGACTTAGTTTTGAAGTTATAGTTGAAGTCAAGGAGCCCGCCTGAAGAATGGAGTGGCGATTTATGATTAAAGTTTGTCGATAAAGTCAGAAGCCCGCCAGAAAAGCAGAACGGCGTCTCGGTTTCTAAGATTTGATAAGGATAGTGAACAATTGGAAAGTGACAGAGTGCAATGGAAATCCCAACATGAATCCGAAGGAAGGCAACAAGGATCAGAAAAGTTAGATTCAGACTTCGAAGGAGAATAGCTTGAAGATCACAAGTAAGGAAATTCACTTCGGAGTGCAATGCAAGTTAGCCACAAAAGAAGCTTGCAACCATAATGCGAGTCAACAGTCCGAGATGATCAACAAAAGTTAGTCACAATAAAAAAGAGCAAAGAGTTAATCCAAGTGCAGAAATCGATGAAAGATGTGGTGTGCTCAAGACATGGCCGAGGTCACAAGCACTGCCTACCTGGTTCAGATCCAGAAAGCTGAAGAAGATTGAACTAGTACCTACAACTAGCAAGTATCAAGGTTCAAATTTAGAGTCTTCATGAAGCACCAACCAATACTCAAGATCAAGCTTCAGAAGACTTATAGATATGAACTTTGTAACTAGTAGCCGATAGGCTTAGTTATTCTTTTTCATATTTTGATTTTTGATGTAATAGCAGGACCACGGACCGGAACCTCGACGGAACGAAACCTCGGCGAAACGGCACCTCGACCGGCTCTCCACCTCGGTTACTCCATATTCTTACTCACTTTCGAACTACACGTGGCCTGATTCCTTTATAGCCAAGGATATGTAGGCAACTCAGATACAAGGGCTCGGTCACATTCCTCTTCTTTTAGTTTAGTCCCTCCGAATAAGGGTCGGGTCAAAAAACACTTGTCTAGTCGTTCTTTGTCTGAAAACTCTTTGTGTTTTCAGTCAAAGAGGGGCAGCTGTAAACACGTGATTTTTGACCCTCCCGAGATTTTTTATATTTTTAGCATAAAATATTTAGTTTAGGCATAATATAGCTATTTTAGCTAATTTTGACTCTTTTACTTTATTTCTACCTTAAGATAAAAAATAACAAAAAATATAGTTTTATTAACGTTTCGTAATCATTTTTAAACTTGAAAAATACAAAAATATTACTTTATATTTTTATCTTTTTATAAAAACGAAAATAATAAAAATAGTTGCATTAACATTTTGTAGTTACTTTAATTTTGAAAGAAAAATATAAAAAAATAACTTTGTTTTAATTATTAGTCTTATAGTTATTTTGGTTACCTAGGATTAATGAAATAACGCCATTCTCGGTTCCGGGCGAAGAATAATATTCGGGTTCAAACTATCCGGTTTTATAATTTTCGGACATAGCCCGTAATAACCCGACACTACACTAAGGGGGAGGGATGGGAGAATGATTAAAAAATGAAAAAAGAATAAAAAAAAAAAAAAAAAAGAAAAAGAAAAAGACAAAAGACACGGCAAAGTGGGGGGTAACATGATAGACAAATTTTTGAATCCTAGGAGACAACACACATTTTTAAATAGAAAAAACATATCATCTTCTACAGATAAAGAGGAAGACGTTTCTTCTTCATTTGGAGGAGAAAAACAGTGCGAAAAAATACTGGAGGGTTCTTCATTTTTTTTTCTGGACGGCAGCAAGAAGAAAACAAAAACGACCCCCCCTCCCTTCTCTCACGGTCAGTGCGTGACTCATTTACCCAAAGAAAAACGACCCCAAAGCTGGGTCTTATTCATTAAAGAACAGTAGGAAGAACAGAGTCCGGTTTGATTGTCCTCCGTCGATTGCTTGTCTCCGAGGTTTTGTTCGCGAGTCCGTTCGGGTCGGATTGCTTTTGATTTCCGATTGAGGCTATGATTCCAATCAAGAGTCTATTGATTTTGATTTCGTTCGTGTAATTGCTGGATTTTGTTTATCAATCAAGAGGCTATTTCGGGTTCGTTTTTCTGATTCTTTGTTCTATTTTAATGTGATTAAAGTAGGATGAGAGCTGGATTTTAGAGTTCTTAACTGTGTTTAATAGTTAAGGCCAGCAGAGGCAATCAAAATTTCTCATTAATTTAACATACTTTTTTTTAAGTGTTCTAGGCTATGGTAATCATGTTGGTAATTAGTATATTCTCAAGATATTAGTGAGTTCCTAAGGACCTTAATGGAATCTGCTTGGTTACTAAGGCACTAAATATGAAGGATAAGAGGTTTAAGGATGAATCAAGTTTGAGTCCAAGCGTGAGTGTTGCAGGTTTTTGCTTGAATTTCATATGCTATAATCCAGTGTTACTGTGTTATTACTGTGTTAGCTATCGAATTGGTGTGGTAGTTGTTGACTCGAAATTATCGGTTTTTGAATCTCTTGCTTGATGATTCCGTTAAACTCGAGAAAGCGTGTTTGTCGTTGTATTTCATACGAAAGCAGTAAGTATGGGATATTTTGGGTCATAAAAATTTTGAATGCGAATTGCCTTAATAAAGAAAAGTTTTAACTGTTGACTCAGCTTTCTTCTCATTATGGGTGTACATATGTGCATTACATAGATATTTAGATAAATGACTTTTGACTTGTTTGGCTAATATGGGTGGCTACATATATATTTAGTAAATTGGGGTAAGTAATTAATTTTGGTTGCTTGATGAATTCCCTTAGCAGAATGTAATTTAGTTATATAAGTCACGGGCGCACTGGTTGCGGTGTGACTCGAAATGTGTTTTCGTGACGTCGCAATTCTTCTAAAATTGAAAAAGCGGAACATAATAGCACATAGTTAAAATATATAAAGAAATCAGATAAAAACAAAAATCGCAGTTGAGCGACCGTGCTAAAACCACGGAATCCGGGAGTGCCTAACACCTTCTCCCGGGTTAACAGAATTCCTTATCCAGGTTTCTAGTTTCGCAGATTGTATTACGGAGTCATAAATTTCCTCGGTTCGGGATTAAACCGGTGACTTGGGACACCATTATTTTCCCAAGTGGCGACTCTGAATTTAATAAATTGATCCCGTCTCAATTGTCCTTTAATTGGAAAAACTCATCGCGCTCCCGCGGGTGCGTAAAAAGGAGGTGTGACAACGACCCAATCTCCACATCTGCATGCTCGCAGGTGAGACATTCCTTTTGCATCTACGATGCTTGCTCAAACAGTTACCTTCATTTCTGTGGTCAATACATCGCTTCTGCGGCTTGCACCTGTGGTCCCCAATTCGTAGGTGCAGTTATGACTAAAACTCAGCATTGGAAGCTGCTCAACCAAATTTCCAAACTTCCCGTTAACCATCCAAAATCATCCCGAGACCTCCGAGACCTCAACTAAAAATACGAACAAGTCATATAACACTATTCAAACTTGTACCGATCCTGGAAAAACTCAAAACAACACCGAAATATCAAATCTCCCTCGGATGCAGGCCTAAGGATTCCAAAACTTTCGAATTCTACAAACGATCAAAAAGTCTATCAAACCTACTCCAAATGAACTGAAATTTTGCACACACGTTAGAAATGACGCAACAGACCTACTCCAATTTATATAAAAATTTCCACCACCAACCGAAAAATGCCAAAAATTCAATTTTGCTAATTCAGGCCTAAATCTACCACGGACCTCCAAATTACATTCTAAACACGCTCCTTAGTTCCAGATCACCTCACGAAGCTATCTAAACCATAAAAACTAAGTTTCAAGATTATTTACTCACAAGTCCACTTTCGGTTGACTTTTCTAACTTTATAATCAACTTAATCACTTGAGAATGGTGTTTATATAAGAGGCTTTGTGTATTGACTTGCATATTTTTTTATTTACTTTATAGAATTGGAACGGTTGGTATGGATGTACGGACTTTACTACCAGAGTGAAAGGTCATGGGAGTGTCCCCATGGGGAGATTTGTATAAGTGTGGCATGTAAGTCACTTGATTGAGTAGAGACTGAAACCAAGTATGGACGTTGTGGTACTATCGTTAATGTGAGAATTTATACTTTAAAGGCACTCTATTCATTTGGTTGTGAAATGTGGATGTTTATTCCATATTTGATGACTGTTCTTGTGTGTCATGGGAAAAAGGTTATCATGGATACTTGAAAAGTTATTAACCCAGTACGGTACAATCATAATCATCTTGAGGCTCGTAGATGGATCTAAATATGAATGTGTGCTTGATATCATACGGGATGTGTACATTTCAGCAAAGCTTTGCTTATGCAGGAGTCTTTGGGCCTTGGATGTTACTTCTATCGCCAACTATTCCATGTAATCTATATTATGCTATGTGGTTTGTGAGGTTGCTTGATTATTCACGCATGTGTTGTGAACTCGTGCATCTTTTGGTGTTATACGAGCAAGATGGCTCTCATGATGTAGCTTATTTATTGCACCTTAATTGTGCTTGAGTTTCGCAGCGTAGGGCACTTTCCGTCTCTCTAGGATTTGTGTTATGCACTTTGCATGTTTGTAGTTGATATTTGGGCGTTTTATGAGTATGAGTGTTACAGCTTGTATACATTTTCTTCTTAATTGTTATGTGGACATCAGGTGGCACGCCGTCACGGGCATGTTGTTTGGATCAGGTGGCACGCTGTCACGGTATGTTGTTTGGATCGGGTTGCACACTGCAATGGTATCATGTGTGGCTCAGGTTGCACGCCATAATAGTATGATGTTAAATACAGTTACTAATATATATTCTTGTGTGTTTTGTTTTTCATTTTCTGAAGAAGGCTCTTCTTTTCGTTTATTTAATTAGTTACATGGGTTGAGTAGTTCTTTCCAGAGTTCATTTTCCGTATTTATCACATTCGAGTTGGTATCTTGTTGGCATATTATGGCATAATATGAGACTTTTGGTAATGTTTGAGATAGCTTATTTCTTGAGTGAATGGTACTGGGCGAGATGAGGTTATTGGACCGAGGATTATTGTGATCAGAGTTAGTAAAAAGACTTATATTTGTTATGAGGTACACTAAAGGTCTCAGGTCAGTGTAATTTTCATATGTTGTGCTTGGGGAAGAGTGTCTTGGGCAAATGAGTTATGTGATGCATGGTGTGATTTCAGTAGATGATCATGGTCACATCGGGTTCGATGTCTGGGATTGATACATTGTTCGTATGTTAGAATCTTATATCATGGAGAATTTTGGATGTTGGAATTTGGTACTAAATCTTGTTAGCTAAGGTAGTAGGAAGGATCTTCAGACTAGCTCGAGCTAATATGCTCAACTGGGTTGTGATGGCATGGGTAGGTGCACAATATGTTAAATAGTGATTTTCGACAACTATAGAGCAATTCTTAGCACGTTCAAGGACGAACGTATGTTAAAGTAGGGAGAATGTAATGATCCGGACGGTCAATTTGAGATCTAGCGCGTCGTTTTGGAAATTTGAGGCCTTGAGTAGCTTTACTTAAGGTATTATGACTTGTACGTATGGTCGGAATATAATTTCTGAAAGTCTAGAGTTGAATTGGAAAGAAAATTCACATTTTGGAAGCTTTAAGTTGGAGGAATTTACTAAGGTTTGGCTTTTGAGTATACGACATCGGAATCATGATTTGAAAGTTCCAACAACTTCGTATAGTGATTTTGGACTTGGGCGTATATTCGGATCGGATTTTGGATGACCCGGGAGCGTTACGATGCTTATTGTTGAAAGTTGGCATTTTGGAAGGATTTCATGAATTTGGGTTGAAGTGTATTGTAATAGTAATCATGTTTGTTTGAAATTTTGAGCTTGGGAATAGTTGTGTATAGGATTCTGGTCTTAGAATGTGACGATCCGGCTGGTCGCATCATGAGTTACCGCCCGTTTCCCCCTTATTCTGTTGCTTCATGTTTCAATATCAGTATTAGAGTTGATCGGGTATAATTGAATTGGTTTTGGGTGAAAATAAGGCATATAGCCTCTTAGAAGGAAGCTTGTTTTAGAAAATTCAACCGGAAGTTGACTATGTAGTTAGAGGGTTCGGATGTAAAATGGTTCGGTTAGCTTTGTAAGATATGTTTTACTTAGAAGTGCGATCGGAATTAAATTTGGCGGTCCGGTGTGAAATTAGGCTTGAATTGGCGAAGTTTGAATTTTGGCGAATTCCAGTTGATAGGTGAGATTTTGATCCGAGCGTCAGAATGGAATTACGAGAGTTGCAGTAACTTCGTTAGGTGATTTTGGATATCTTTGTAAATTTTCAGGTCATTCGGATGTTGTTTGGTTGGGTTTTTGATTGAATGCGTAATTCGGAAGTTTGATTAAAACTAGGCTTGAATTCGATATAATTTATTGGTTTTAGCGTTGTTTGACGTGTTTTGAGGATTGAAACTAGTTTGTATAAGGTTGTTGGATGTGTTGGTGCTTTTGGTTGAGGTCCCGGGGGCCTTAGGGTGATTGCGGAAGGTTAAACGGAAATTTTCAAGTTTTGCAGCAGGTCTGTCCTTAAAGCTTCTGCTATTTTTGCATCTCCGGAAATAGGACCGCAGGAGCGGTTCCGTAGATGCGGCTCTTTGATCACAAAAGCTGTCCTGGTGGAGGGGTGGAATTACCACAAAAGCGGTCCTCGTGGAGGGGTGGAATTACCGCAAAAACGGAAGGATTTCGCAGAATCGGACACCGCAAAAGCGGTATTCGACCGCAGAAGCGGTTGTGGGTTCTTAAGTTGAGACCGCATAAGCGGTGAAGGTAACCGCAGAAGCGGCTTCCGCAAAAGCAATATAAGATCGCAAAAGCGGTCATGTGGGTTTAATGAAGCCGCAGAAGCGGTCCCGCAAAAGCGGTAGCGGGACTGTTAAAGCAAAAATCGCAGAAGGATTAAATGAATTAGTGTATTCGAATTTCAGAAGTGAGAAAATATTTTGGACTACGGACTTAGGCGATTTTGAAGAGGCATCGAAGGAGATTCATCAGGTATGGATATTTGGACTTGGATTATGTTACTATAGTGTACAAAATATGAATTAATCACTGAAAAATGAAGAAATCAAAGGGTAAAATGGAGATTATGGCTTGAAGCCTAAGAGAGTCTAAAGTGATGATTTGAAGGGTCAAATGACCTCCGATTCTTGTGTATTTTATATGTACGGACTCGTGGTAAGACGAAAATTACGAAAATGTGAATTTCGTAATTTTTTGAGAAGTAGGTCCGGGGCTCGGGTTTTGCCAACTTTGTGGTTTTTGTTATTTTTCGAGTCTTTTTAATTAGGTTATGATTTATTGGCCTATTGTGACGTATCCCTTATGGTTTTGATCAGATTCTACGCTCGGGGAGGTAGATACGAGAGGGAAAGGCTTGGCGAGCTAGATTATCGGCCGGCATGAGGTGAGTAATACTTGTGAATGATATTCTGAGGGTTTAAAACCCCGGATTTGCATATCTTAGTGTTGTATTGAGGTGACTTTCACGCTGGTCCTGAGCGTAGGGTAGAGCATCATTGGGGATCGTGACTTGGTCCATCCCGATTGTTAGTTTTTACCGCGTATTTGCAAATGATTTACTGTTATCCTTATGACTTGGGCTCATTGCCATACTTGGGGCTTATTGCCGATTGTTTGAACTCTTTATGAACTATCATCACTATTTTCCTCACTATTTGAAGTATTATTTGAATTCAGTCCGTGTGATTTACACTGTTTTATGAACTCAGCAATAGTTTACTCAAACTTGGAGTTTTAACTGATACTTGAACTATCATGTGAGCTGAGTATTATTGTTTTACTGATGCCCAAAGGGCTTTTTGACTATTTTTGGACTGATTGAGGCTGAGGGCCATATGTGAGGGCATGATAAGTGATGTGGGGAGGCTTTCAGGCCTCGAGGGATATATGAGGAGACTTTCAGGTCTCGAGTATTATATGAGGAGGCTTTCAGGCTTCGAGTGTGAGCAGGCTTTCAGGCCTTGTGTTGATATTATTCAGGCTTTCAGGCCTTATTGATTGTGCTTGGGCTGAAGGAGCCCCTCCGAAGTCTGCACACCCACAGTGAGCGTGGGGTACCCCTTTGATATGAATAATGGTAACAATGACGCTGTTATATGTGTTTCGGTCAGGTAACAATGACTGACTAGTCAGGTAATAATGACTGACTATTAGTAACAATGACACTGAAACACTTTGGTCAGGTAACAATGGCTGACCAGTTAGGTAATAATGGCTGACCTTACTTGAGTATTCTTGTTTAATTGATTCCTTTAAAGAGAATATTTTGCTATATTTTTCATGGATTTTACTGTTTATCTGGTTTACTGCTTAAGATAGCATTATTTGTGCCCTTTTGTGATTTAATACTTTCAGTGTTATTCACTTTTATTACCATTAAGTTGGAAGTACTCATTTTACTCCCTGCACCTTGTGTGCAAATCCAGGTCCTTCTCATCAGGCAGAGTGAGTCTAGTTGATTTAGAGTTCTTCCCGGAGTATTTGAGGTAGCTGCACGGCATTCGTAGTCGAGGATTTCTCCCCTCTATCTTTATCCTTTATTTCTGTATTATCAATATTAGACAGACTTGTAATAGGATGTTATTCTGTTATTAGAGGCTCAAGATAGTGACACCGGGTCCTAGTTGGGCTGTTTCGATAATTTTGCAAGATTTTCCGTATTTTATCAATATTTCAGGCTTTTACTTGGATAGTTTTGTCTCTACTGTTTGGATAATTGGGAAATTCTTATGAAAGGTCGGGCTTGACTAGTAGTGTGCTGGGTATCATCATGACCGGGTTGGGATCGTGACATAGAAGTACGTCTGGATGTGGATTTAGAGGTCTGTAGCTCATTTCGGGGTCATTTGGCGAAAGTTAAAAATTTGAAATTTTTTGGGAAGTTTGACCGGAAGTGGACCTTTTTATATCGGGTTTGAATTCTAATAACAGAAGTTGGATCAAATGTGACTTGTGTGCAAAATTTGAGGTCAATCAGTAGTGGTTTGATAGATTTCGTCATCAAATGTAAATGTTAGAAGTTTAATGGCTCATTAAGCTTGAATCGATACGCAACTTGTAGATTTGATGTTGTTTAACCTGGTTTGATGCTTCGACTAAGTTCTTGTTGCTTTTTAGGACATATTGGTATAATTGGTTGAGGTCTTGAGGGCCTCAGATGGATTTCGGATGGTTAATGGATCCATTTTTGACTTGATGGAGAAGTTGAAGGATTCTGGTTGCTGGTGTAACCGCTTATACGGAAGGTTCATCACAGAAACGTCCTTGTAGAAGCGAGGAATTGAATCGCAGAAGAGGCTGGGAGTGAATGGGGCAGGAGCCGCAGGTGTGAAGGAATTTCCACACCTGCGTGATCACAGATACGGTCTTAGCAACACAAAAGCGAACCAAGGCAGCTAGGGGCATTCCCATAAAAGCGAAAATTTTTCCACACTTGCAGAACCGAAGAAGTGGTGTAGTGACTGCATGTGCGAGGATCACTGGGCAGTAGGCTTTCTTAAGTACAGGATTTGGTCATTTTTCCTTCATTCTCTCTTGGTTTGGACGAGTTTGGAGGCTTCCAGTGAAGATTTTTATCAAGCAACACAAGGTAAGTGATTCCCACCTAATGCTATATATGAAACTCATGGAAAACTAGTGAAAATTTGGGATTTTGAAGGAAACCCTAAAAAAAATGATATTTTGGATCTTGACCACGTTATTGGACATGGGATTCATGGAAAATTAGTGGAAATTTGGGATTTTGAAGGAAAACCTAGAAATTGGTATTTTGGATCTTGACGACGAATTTGGACATGAAATTTGAAATAAATCATATATTTGGGATCGTAGTGTTATATATATATATATATATATATATATATATATATATATATATATATATATATGGGATTTTGAAGGAAAACCTAGAATTTGGTATTTTGGATCATGACCACGAAATTGGACATGGAATTCGGAATAAATAATATATTTGGGATCGTAGTGTTATGGGTAATGATTATCTTAAAAAAATTTGGGAATCTGGTCACATGGGCCCGAGGGTGACTTTATCGACTTTTTGGCGGAGTTGGAAATTTTCTAAATTGATTTGTTATGAGTATTAGAGTATATTTTCATTAGCTTGCACATGTTTTGACTAGTTTTGGAGTGACGGACATCGATTTGAGTTGTTAGAAAAACTTTGGAGTCAGTTATGGAACTTCGAAGCGAGGTAAATTTCTTTTCTAACTTTGTAAAGGGGAATTAAACCCATATGTGAATGGATTTAATATGTTTTTCTATTTGTGGGGGTTGCTTACGTACGAGGTGATGAGAGACCAACCGTAGCTACTAATTATGCTTATGTCTAGGTAGTTTAGGAACCAGACCATATTATACTTGCGATGTATGCATTCTGCTTTTAAATTAATTTCTTAAATCGTATTGGAACTTTATAAAGGAATTGTAAAAGGTTAAATTTTATTTACTTGAGTTTTGGATAGGTCACTTGTCCGTTATTGAGAATTGGTATATCTTTGAATAATAGCCTCTTAATTAATCCTGAATCGACTATTTATAAAGTATTTACTATTCTCGTGGATCAGGCCGAATGCATCGGTAGCAGATAAATGCATCTATGGTTCATCTAGTTCGATCATCGGTGGTGCACATATATTTGTATGTTGGATTGGGCCATACAACCTCAACGTAATTCGTGCATAAAAATTATTGGAGTCCTATTTATAACCGATAATGTTGCATTGTCTTGAGAGATTAATTTGTTAAATCTGGAAGTTAATTTGGGATTTATTATCAATGAAAGAATTATTTATTTATTTCTTGTTATTGAGTTTTCAACTATTTTTACATGATCCATGCTTAATTATAATATTGGCATTTTATTGTTAGACCATAGTAAGTGTCAGAGTCGATCCCTCATTACTACTTTTTTAAGGTTAGACTAGATGCTTATTGGGTACATGTTGATTTACTTACTCATATTATACTTGTTGTACATTTTGTGCATGTAAATATATGTTTAGTGATCTTGTGGGAGGCGCGGCTATTGCGGAAACTTAGAAGAGCTTCATTGTGACGACCCGGCCCGTCGTCACGGGAATTACCACCCCGTTATGTTGAAATTGTATGTTTTATGCTTTTATATCAGTGTTAAAGTCTATCGGGTGATTTAGGAGTGATTTGGATTGAAAATGAGGCATATAGCCTTTTTGAAGGAGACTTGAATAAGGAAAGTCAACCCGGAGTTGACTATTTGGTTAGAGGGCTCGGAATCGGATTCCGATGATTCGGTTAGTTCCGGGAGGTGATTTGTGACTTAGGAGAGCGATCGAAATTGAATTTGGAGGCCCGGTGAAGAAATATGCTTGAATTGGCTAAGGTTGAATTTTGGCGAAATCCGAACGGTAGGTGAGATTTTGATCCGGGGGTCGGAATGGAATTCCGATAGTTGCAGTAGCTCCGTTAGGTGATTTTGGATGTGCTTGCAAAATTTCAGGTCATTCGGACGTCGTTTGGTCGGGTTTTTGATTGAATGTGTAATTCGGAATGTTTTAAGGAATTTAGGCTTGAATTTGATGAGAATTATGGGTTTTGGTGTTATTAGACGTGTTTTGAGGATTGGAACAAGTTCGAATAAGGTATTAAGATGTGTTGGTGTGTTTGGATGAGGTCCCGAGGGCCTCGGGGTGTTTTCGGATGGTTAAACGGGAGAAAAATGTGGAAAATTGCAGACTTGTGTTCTGGTTCTGTGGTTTTCGCTCCTGCGGAAATGGGGGCGCAGGAGCGACCCCGCAGGAGCGGACAACGAGGCGCAGAAGCGGAGCCAACCGCTGAAGCGGAGCCTGGTCCGCAGGAGCGGCTTCGCCGGTGCGAGAGGTCGATCGCAGAAGCGGTCTTGAGCCGTCTTGGGAAAATCCGCAGAAGCGGATATTTGATCGCGGAGGCGAGTCCGCAGGAGCGGACACTTGATCGCAGAGGCGGAAAGGACCGCATAAGCGGACTAATTTCCGCAGAAGCGGATGCGTAGGAGCGGTCCTTGGATCGCTGGTGCGGAAATGGCCAAAAGGGCCTAGGTTCGCAGAAGCGACCAAAAGGTCGCAGAAGCGGTTCCGCAGGGGCGGAATTTTATCCGCAGAAGCGAAAATCGCTGTGAGTTAAGTGTATCGGAAGTTAGAAAAATTTCAGAACATTTCACACATTTGGGTCTCGGCTTTAGAGGCGATTTGGGCGATTTTGAAGAGAAACTCAAGGGAAATCATCAGGTAATCAACTATGGACTTAAACTATGATTAGTATTGGTAATATTATGCAATTATATCATGAAAATGGAGGAATTTGGGGTAATTAATGGAGGATTTAGCCCTAGGCTTGAACTTTAGAAAATCAAGGTTTTGAATGGGCAAATGGAGTCCGAATTTGGTAAAATTGATATGCTTAGACTCGTATTGAGATGAGGGTTCCGAATATGCGACTTTTGTAATTTTTCGACAAGCGTACCGAAAGTCGGGTTTCGACAACTTTGGGAATTTTGATGTAAATTGGGTTATATTGATTGGGTGTTGTCCCATTGGCCTAATTTGTTGTGTTACTACTGTATTTGATCAGATTCTACGCGTGCGGAGCTTGATTCTCGTGGCAAGGGCATTGCGGAGTAGTCGTCGCGCTGTATTGAGGTGAGTAATAGATGTGGGTGATGACCAGCGGGTTCGAAACCCCGGTATACCACTTTGTGACGCTGTATAGCGGCGAGATGCTATTCTAGAGCCGTCGAACCTCCTTCTCGGATGGTTGCATATATATATATTGTGATAATGGCCACTCTTGAGCCGTTGAACCCCCTTCTTGGGCGGTTGAGTATACATGTGGGTCGTGAGCCGGTTATTGGATCCCGCGAGGATCGTTATCATTGTCTTATCATATAGACATGCTAGTTTACTACTAGTCCGCAGTTATTTCTGTTATTATTCTAATTCCAATCTCTGGAACTTGATATTACTGTTTTCCAACTGAAAGATGATAAAAAGAGTTTTCAAAAACTACTTTTGAGCTTGCGAGGCTGTATCTGCATATTAGCTGACTAGTAGTGGATCGGGCTGCACGCCGCAGCGAGATATATGTTGGATCGGACTGCACGCGCAAGAATATCTCTATGAGATATGCTTGGGCTGTAGGAGCCCCTCCGGAGTCTGAACCCCCACAGTGAGCACGGGTACCCAAAATTGGAGTCGGCTACGCGCCGTAGCGGTCATATCATGCATTGCATTGCATTTAGCTACATCTGCTAGCTGTTATGCTATTTATTGGTATTTGTTGGTACAGGTACAGTGAATATTGATTCTATGACAGGGTAGCTGATTATAGCTTTACATAGTGCTTTATTGCGGATTTCTTATCTGCGCTGTCTTACCCTTGTTTATTAGCACTGAGTCTGGAAGTACTCATTTTACTCCCCGCACCTTGTGTGCAGATCCAGGTACCTCTCAGCAGACTTGATTCGGTAGCTACTTGGAGGCATTGTGCGGGATAGTCGAGGTAGCTGCAGCGTCCGCAGGACCTGACTCCCATTCTAGCCGTCATTTCTTATCTTGTTGTCTTTCCTTTCCGCACTGAGTTGTTATAAACTTTATTACACTTATGTTCTTTAGAGGCTCATGACTCTTGACCCTTGGTCTATGGGAGTTGAAGTATTATGGGACTTGGTTCCCCGTTTTCGTTATATGTATAGTTGTTGCTTCGTGAATTAATATGCTTAAATGGGCTAAAGAGAGCTTCTAGCTCCGTTGTTTATATTGATTGGTCAGGCTGGCTTAGCAATGTGCTGGGCGCATCACGACCGGATTCGGGGTCGTGACATTCATCCGATGTTACGAGTCCGCAGTATATATAGTCTCCATCTGAATTACTCTGTCTAATTTGTAATCTAGAAAGATGTTGTATTATACCATATTTCCTAGTTGATGCACATGTACTTGTGACACCAGATTTTGGAGGTGCTTATGGGTAGTTCATTATTGTAGTTGTGAAAATATTATCATTTACCCTGTAAATTATATTTTTCACTATTAATTGAAGGAAATTATGATTTCAAAAAAATACTAAAGTGAGTAATTAAGTTAATCAGTTATTGTTGGCTTGCGTGACAACGCTGTTAGGCGCCATCACGATATATAATGGATTTTGGGTCGTGATAGTAAGGCTAATACCAATCTCTATTCGACCTTGGTGTACGATCGATATCTCTTTAGACTCTATCGGTGAAACTAACCGGATGAACGGACTCGGAAGGATCCCCCAGTTAATCATCCTCGACTCTGTTTTTTTTTATTGATATCGGTTATGCACATCATCCCAAGTAATAGCCGACTATTCTATGAGATTTTGCTTCAACTATTGTGAAGCCATCGAGCTTCAAACATTGAGGCATTGGGTGAAAGGTTGAATAACCCAATCAATGGCAATCGGTGGTAGGTCCATCCGTTCCATTTGAAACCGAGACACGAAATCTCGAGCATTTCATTATCCTTTTGTCTTACTTTGAAGAGATTCGACTTTCTAGTCTCGACGTTGACGGCCCCAGCATGCACTTTCCTGGAAGAGTCTGCAAGCATAGCCAATAAATCAATAGAATTAAGAGGTAAATTATGACACCTTATCATATCTCCCTTTGACAAGGTTTCTCCGAAATTTTTCAGCAAGACAGACTCGATCTCATCCTCTTCCAAATTTTTACCTTTGATGGCACATGTGTATGAAGTGACATGCTCATTCGGGTAAGTCGTTCCTTTGTACTTAGGAATCTCAGGCATGCAGAACTATTTAGGGATCGGCTTTGGATCCGCACTTGGAGGGAAAGATTTTTGCACGAACTTCTTGGAATCTATGCCTTTCAGTATCGGCGGTACTTTGGGGATCTGGTCGGCCCTGAGATTGTAGGTTTCTACCTTTATATTATTTGCTTTGATTTTCTTCTCCCCTGATTCTATCCGTTTTGTTAACTCCTCGAGCATTTTTATAATCTCGAGGTAGTCCCCGACCTCTCAAGACCTGTTCTTCCCTACAGGTGATTTTCCTGGACGGATCAGGTTCAATTCTGCTCGATGTGCGGTTTTGGTCTTGTAACTGAGCTATCGCCGCTTGTTGAGCCTATAACATTTTAAGGATCATCCGTAGACTGATCATTTATCCTCCATTATTTTGAGTATTATGCGCTATCGATCGGGTTCCACCGCGGATGCTATTATCGGGGTCAGTAGGCATGTTTGTACCGATAGCCACATGCGAGTTAGCATCCAACTGGTTCGCGACTGGAACTTCGATGGGATCTACCGGCGATACCTCATTACTGGGCGCTATGTTGTTATTTTCACCATGATGTCAATTGTGAGTTTGACATTTAGAACTTTAACCTGAAATCAGTGATACTTCAAAGACCAAGTGTAAAATAGTGTGTTATAAATCTTTTTTATCAAATAACCACTATTATCTGTAGCTCCACGGTGAGCGCCAAACTGTTTACCCTCAAAATCGGATAACAGTTGAATTTATAAATGGTTTTGAGGATACGTGAATTAATTTGACATAGAGCGATAGATTGAACTATAAATAAAGTAAATAATAATGAAGTAAATCTAAATTGTGTGACTTGAGCATTTAAAATCTTGGAAAATGAGTCTCAGACGTGATTTAAATAATGTAAAATATAGAAGAACAGTAGCTCGCAAAAAAATATTTTAAAGCTTTGGGATGTGTGCTATAATGGATTTTATAAATTATCATGCCCCTTTTATATTATAGGAGAGTCATACTTTAGATACAATTCTATAAAAGGTACAAAATTTCATGATTAGCTAATCAGGCGGTCTCTATTGGTACGTGCTGAGATTTTCGTCGTGATATCCGACTGGTTACGGAAATTTCGATTTTTCGTTATTCGGTCTGATAATTTTCCTCGAGCTCATTCGAAATCGGGGTCGGTTCTGGAGTCATGGACTCAATGATCTTGAAGACATATGTTCTAACCTCGTACCTTGATTCAATGGAACTCGGGATCAATCTTCAATTCTCTACGTTTCAATCTTGATCTGTCATGTAATAGAAGAGCCCGACTTCGACCATATACAAGAATCTCTATTTAGGAATGTTGAATGCACTAAATAATTAATAGCACGTCATGTATTCCCCATGTATGGCCCCATAAAGGCTTCCAATGAACCAACCAATGTGGGTATTGGGTATTATCCCACTCCCTTGTTGAGGAAGTGTTTCCTTGTCTTCCATTCGATTATACTTGGAACTTGGAAGTGTAGAAGTTCATCAAATAATACTAGGAGTCAATGGGTTTTGGCACTTATGCCATATATTCCGAGACGGAATCAAGATACCATGTTTATGAATTTTGAATTCTAATCGTTTTAAATTATTAGATTTTAAATTAATAATTTATATATATTCAATAAATTAATTAAGATAAATAAAATATTCGAACCAAAATTATTGAATATAATTTATATATATTCAATAAATTTATTAAGACAAATAAAATATTCGAACCAAAATTATTAAATTTGGCCAAACCCATTACTCTAGTTCCTTCGCCTAAGTACATCAATAGGAGTACATGACTAAGCGACAAATGAAAATAATGGTATTCCCACCGGTGGGTAAAAATTGTGAGTTAATATGGTTTTGGTAAAAATATTCATGTGGATTATGCAGCACCCAAGGCAGAGAAATCTAAAAGGGACAACAACCTATTTCAATACATGCAATAAAAAAGATAGATGTAAAATTTCTTCAGTACTACGTACTTCCAATAAACTTATGGCAAGACTGAAAAGACATTGGGAAGTGTAAGGGCATTTTTCCAAAACAAAATTAAAAAGACTTCATTTTTCTAGTACCAGTAGAAGGTTGAAATACCTGCTTTATTTAGGCATCCGGAACCAAAGTATTGTTATTTTTAAAATTTGTAACATAAATACGTTAAAAAAAAAATGTAACTATATACAATGCCACAGTAAGTGGCGTTGTATATAACGAACGTTATAGTACAAAGCCACTTATTGTCGCGTTGAACGTGTGAGAGAATGTGACAGGTTCAACGCCACAATAAGTGGCATTGTACCAATTTAAACCCTATTAATTTTTTTAGTTCTTCATTTGTTTTATTATTTCGTATGCGACAAAAACTCCAAATATTTAAACACGAACAAAAACATAATATTTAACTTAAACTTAAATTACTAGAACACAAACACAAACATAAGTTAATAAGAAAGACAAACATACAAATGAACTAAATACATAGTAGGAATTATTTAGTCCATACTTCCATTTATTCTACGTTCTAACCACTTAAATTGTTCAAGCAATTGTTCTTTTTCGTCTTCTAACTCTTTTACTCTCGCCTTAAGCTCCGCAATTTCCTGTTTATTTGTTTTGCTTTGTTCCGTAACTGCTGCCAAATTCCATTCTGCTCTCCATTTTTTATCATTTACTTCTCTCAGCTCGTCCCTGAGTTCTATCATTCTTTTATGGCAATCGTAGCCCAAATCTACTTGGGCTAACCACATATTATGCAGATTAAGCATTCGTTCTCTGTAGTTTGCTTGGAGACATTGTTCCTCAGCCTATTCATGAAACTCACACATTGGTTCCTCCGGATTTTTGTATGCATCCAACTGGTTCATACACATCCAATACTTGCGTCCAACATCATTACCTTCCCAACATGTTTGCTGCACACAAGCTTTTGCACAGTAATACACTGGTGTACCATATTTAGCCATTTAAGTATGACGGAATGTTTCCTCACACTCATTTTTTTGCATAACAACGATATCAATGTATCGTACTCCATTGTCAATGGCAATTTAACATGACACTTAGCGGGCAAACTGTAATTGACAGAGTTATTCTCCATCATAACCTCACCACCCGTATATAAAGAAGTTCTTATCCTTCGCTCTTCAGACATAATGAAGAAATGCTGTAGAATTTAGGAATAATAGAGCAAGAAGAGTAATAGAGCAACAAGAGTTTTATAAATTTTTTGAATGTATAGAATACGAGTGTAACACCTCTTTATATAGAAAACCAAGAGCCGGGGTGGTAATACAACGCCAAAATAGTTGGCGTTGTACTGTTCAATAATTGAACAGCGTACAACGCCAGAATTAGTGGGGTTGTACAGACACTGACAAGTACAACGCCACTTTATCTGGCGTTGTACACTAACGGCGCCGTTACCGTTAGTATACAACGCCAGATAAAATGACGTTGTATATACTTATATCGTTTTAAAAAAAAAAACCTAATAACGTTCTTTGAATCCAAAATTTACGAACTTTGATTCCGGACTCTTTATTTAGCCCTTTTCAGTTAGGACCATGTGAGGCAATAGGTAAACCGTCCAAAGTGGGGGGTGTATGGGATAATGGCAGTGGCTTGGTTATCCACTCTTTAGGTGTTGGTTCGGCCAAAGATTGAGATGTGCTGTGTGTCAAATTAAAGAAAAGATACGTTGGCTGATTCTTTCAGTAAAGTCTGGCTTTCATCCCGAAAGGGTGTAAATATAGGAAACAAACATATTGTTGTTGTGACTATGACGACGGCAGCATCTAACTTGTTTTCCACATTTTCTAATGCTACTTCTTTTCATATGTGCCCTACTCTACTTGTTTTTGTCACCACCCAGATTTTTTATTATTGAAAATCGTGATAGCATTTACTAGTAAAAATTAGGCAAATCAATTATTCCAATTATTTAACCATTTTCATATTTAATACCTTAAGAATTGTAAATTAATATTATATAAATTGCAGAAATAAATAAGCGGAAGGCTGAAATGTAACAGTTTAATAATAATATCAATACCAATTCATAAATATAAGCTACCCAGAACTGGTGTTACAATTTCACAGATTGTCTAAGAATACTACAAATAGGGGTCTGAAGGATAAATGCAACGCTGTTTCTAAAAATACATAAAAGAAACAGTATGGAAAGATAGAAGAAGACGCCAAGGCCTACAGACGCCTGCAGGACTACCTCTGGTCGCCTGATGGACTGAAGGCAACAACCTCACTGTGGTCCAAAAGCTGCAGCATCGGGATCTGCACACGATGCAGAATGTAATATCAGCACAACCGACCCCATGTGCTGGTAAGTCCCTAGCCTAACCTCGGCGAAGTAGTGATGAGGCTAGGACCAAACTACCAAATAAATATGTGCAGTTAAATCATATACAGCGAATAGTAAAGGCAGATATTTACAGTTAAAGATAGGAGGGGGAAACATGCTATGGAGATATCAGGTAACAACAGAAAGCTAATAGAGGAATGTAAAGAGAGGCATAATTCAATTATTAAGAAGAATCAACAATCAAGAACTCAATAACACGTGCACGACATCAACCTTCGTGCTTTTACTCTCATCGTCACCATAAAAGTCAATAGAATCGGCACGACATCACTCTTCATATTTTTACCTCACATAACAATGGCATAGAATTATCCTTCGTGCATTATCATTCATATCATGGCAGGATATTATAAATCACACGACGCAACATCACCCTTCGTACTTTTACCTCACAATATCAGCATGACATCACCCTTCGTGCTTTAACACTCTCAAAATCATGCACGCTATCACCCTTCGTGTTTTACACTCTTTCTCACCCAAGCAACAATCATAAAACAATTTGGGTAAGGGAATCAATAATTTCACAACAAGATCCCGCCAAGGAAATAATAGCATAACAACAATATCCCGACAAGAAAAACAATATCATGTGTAATAACATTCCGGCAAGGAGATAATATCAAAAGAATTAACATCCCGACAAGGGAGACAATATCCTAAACCTCTTCTCTTTTCCACAATTACTTCACAACTCAGTTTTCAACTTGAGCCAACGCTCTACAATGTTCGATTACCATTAACACTTCTACAAACCTTGTTCAACAATAGAAATTATCATATAAAGCATGAACAATACGAAACAGAGTCACATTAAAGATAGTAAAAGACTCACGGGCAGCCTTGATACCGACGCATGGATACTCGCCACCATGCCTATATGTTGAACTCAAAAATTAACATATAGCAAATAAGACACAACTCTTAATCCCTCAAGCTAAGGTTAGACCAAACACTAACCTCAATGTCACGAACACAATTCAAGCTGCAACTATCGCTTTACCTCTTGTTTTCACCACCAATTCACTCGTATCTAGTCACAATTTACTTAACGATATCAATAAATGCTAAATGAATTAATTATAATGCATGAAATAGATTTTCTATGCCACTAGAGCTTTTTTTGTCACCTCTACAACCCCAGACCATAGGAACTTCCTACAAATGGACTTAATGAGATGAATGGCCTTCTTAGGGAACACAAATATTTGAGACCAGTATATTTGAACGGATAGCAAACTTTTTATCAACTGTATTCTTCCAACATATGTGAGAAATTTGGCAGTCCAAGATGTGATTCTATCTAGCATTCTGTCTAGTAGTGGCTGAAATCAGATGCTTGACATTCTCTTTGTGCTCAATGGGACTCCTAGGTACCTTATAGGCAGCTCTCCTTTGAAAACCCAAATTCATCTATGACCTTCTGTTGTACTGTTGAATTTACACCACCAAAATATAAGGAGCTCTTGCTTTTGATTGTAGTTAATCCTAATACCTTTGAGAATTCCATAAAGCAACTGTATAACATGTGTAAAGAACTTTCATCACCCCTACAGAATAATAGTAGATCATCAGAAAATCCCAACTATATAATTTGTAATTTTTCACACCTTGGATGGTAATTAAAATCTGGCGGGTTCTTCAAGGTTTTAAGTAGCCTGCTAAGATAGTCCATTACTATGACAAATAAGTAAGGAAATAGTGGATCCCCTTGTCTAAGGCCCTTCTTAGCTGGAAAAGGACAACTTGGATTCCCATTAATCAGAATAGAATATGACACAGTAGAAATACAGGTCATAATCCACTCCACAAATCTGTCAGAAAAGTTCATTGCTCTTAATATTTGCTTCAAGAAACCCCATTCCAGTGAATCATATGCCTTCTGCATATCTATCTTTATCATGCACCTTGGAGTTATACCCTTCCTTCCATTTCCCTTAACCAATTCATGGCTTAGGATTATGTTATCAGATATGACTCTACCTGGAATAAAAGCAGCATGTGGCTTATATCTATAATGTTTTCCATAATCTCCTGCACTCTTGTGGTAACCACCTTTGATATTATCTTGTATAAAATAGTACAACAAGATATGGGCCTATATTTCTTGATTGAAATAGGATTTTTAACTTTTGGGATCAATGTCAAAGCAGTGCAGTTTATAGGCTTGTATATCTCCATGTTCTCAAAAAACTATTTAGTTGCTTAGATTATTTCTTCACCTACCAATGGTCATGCTTTCTTAAAGAAATAAGCGTTGAACCCATCACACCATAGGGCTTTATTATCATCTATGTTGTTCACAGCATTACATATATCCTTTGTGGTAATTGGTTCTATCAGCTTCAGTTGTTGTTCTCTTGTTAGAATTGCTCCTTTTTTCACTACTGTTGGATTGATCATTGGCATTTGATCTGCAGCTTCTCCTAGTAGCTTCTTGTAGAAACCTACAATTTCCTGTTGCACTTCTTGTTCATTCTATAATAATTTCTCATCCTGATCAACAAGATAGTTGATGTGATTCATAGCAGTCCTGTTTTTCAAGCATGCATAGAAGAAAGCACTATTTGAGTCCCCCCGTTTCGGCCATTTTGTTCTGTAGTTCTGCCTCATTATACTCTCTTCTATCATTACCCATTTCTACAATTTGCCTCTTAATTCCTTCTCTATTTCTGATGTTCCCGCTTGATAATTTGGTTCATGCATTTGTTCTTGTACCTCCCGAAGCTGCCTCCCTGTTTGTTGAACTGTCTCTCTAACATTTTTAAACTCTTCAGTGTGCATCTTCTTCATTTCCTACTTTACTTCTTTAAGTTTCTGCCATACATATTCCATTCTCTGCCCTTTTGTATTCGTTTTCCATGCGTGTTCCACCACTTCTAAAAAATTTGGCATTTCAGCTACATAGTTATAGAATCTGTATGGCTTTGGACCCTTTTTCCTTGCTTCCTCCAGTTGCAAGCATAATGGTGTGTGATCAGATATGAATGGTTCCATCATAATTACTTCTATTTGATTCATTGTTGTCATCCACTCAGCATTAACAGTGGCTCTATCAATCTTACTCCATACATGATTATTAGCCTATGTGAACTCCCTTCCTGTGTATTTTAGTTCATTCATGTTATTATTCAGCATAAATTCCCTAAAGTCCCTTATCTCTATTTCTTGCACTGTATTATCACTCTTCCTATCTCGAATCCCATTACTGCATTATAATCCCCCATTGCTATCCAAGCCCCATCCACTCCCTGCTTGAAGCTTTGTAGTTCCTGCCATAAGATTTTCCTGTCTTCAATAGTGTGGAGCATACACTGCTGTGAAATAGAATTATATTCTGCCTCCATCAGTTTTCACCTTCCCATGTATCATTTGACTACTATTTTCCCACTCAGTAAATTGAACATTACTTGGATTCCACATTACCCATATTCTCCCTTTACCATTTCCATCATAGTTTGTAGTATAATTCTGTCCTGCTGCAATTTTCTTCATGATCTGTTTCCCTTTTTCTTTATTTGTTCTATGCTCAAAAATAGCCATAATACTAATTTTATTTATGCTGATAAATCTACTTAACTCCTTTTGCTTAAAGGTCTCATTGAGACCCCTAATATTCCATGCTACTAACTTTATTACTATTTGAATAGTTGATGCACCACCCCTGAATTGTCCCCTTTGCTACTCTGCCCTCTTTCCACTATTCTTCCTTTGTCATGTTGTTGATGTATCTCAAGTTGCTTATCCAGCACATTAAAACCATTTGCTATGTTCATTCTACTATCCTCTAGTATACGAATTGGTTTTGCTGTTGATATCCTTTTTACTGTCTGCCATCCTTCATTATTTTCAAGACTTTGGATGACTTTCACTATTTGTTGAATTCTTTTTGTCTTTCATTTTATCTTGCATCTGTTATGCTGCCTCTTTTACTTGCCACACTTTATTCTATGTGTTTGTCTTCACTATTTTGACATTCTCCTGTTGTCTTGTCTTAGTGCAACAATGACCAATCATCAAGCATTTGCTACAGTACTTAGGTTTCCATATATACTCCACTCTTTGACTGAATTTTCCACCCTTTGGATCTTGTACCTTTATAGTCTCTGATAGTGGAACTGTTACATCCATTTCAATCAGGATTTTTGCATATGATATTCTCTCCATTTTAGTCGTGCATTCATCTCCATACAAAGAAACTCCTAAACCACTCCCAATTCCACTTAACGAGCCTGCACTCCAACAATTCAATGGGAGATAAGGCATGGTGACCCACAGTGGGATAGTTTTTAGAACTTTATCTCTAAAATTAAACTCTAGTGTCCAAATTTTTGTGATGATAGGTTTATTACCAATTGTATGAGGTCCAGAAAACAAAAAAGCACCTCTATCCTTCGTATTACTGAATTTTATCACAAAATACCCCTCGTTATGGTAGTATATCATTAGCTTAGCTACAAAATTCCACTGACTAGCAATGAACCTCTCCAGAGCTCTAATCGTAGGTGTGCTATCTACGACATACATGTCACGACCCGGATTTTCCACCATCGGGGTCATGATGGCGCCTACTAAATGAAAGCTAGGCAAGCCAAATATTAATTACACCTCCATTAATTAACAATTTCTTATTATGACTTATTATTAAAACATATAAATTACAGCGGAATAATCAAAATTAGCGGAAGACTTAGTCAAATATGATAAAGAAACCCAAACATGATACACTACCCAAGACTGGTGTCACAATACTCACGAACTTCTAAGAATAATACACATAATTGTCTGAAAGAAAATACAAGCTGTTTATCTCGATTACATGAGATAACAGAATGAAAAGCATAGATAGAAGAGACAACGGATCCTGCGGACGCCTGCAGGGCTACCTCGTAATCTCAATAGTCGGAAAATCCACAAGTCGCTACTGCCGCTGCTGCTGTCCGTAACCTGTATCTACGCAAAAAGAGCGCAGAGTGTAGTATCAAGACAACCGACCCCATGTGCTGGTAAGTGCCTGGCCTATCCCAGCGAACTAGTGACAAGGCTAAGGCCAGTCACCCACTTAAACCTGTACAGTTGCAATATATATATATACAGTACAGTTATAAGGAAATACTCTATATATATATACAAAATATTTATAAGGAAAGACTTTGCTCTGAAATAATAGTCAATAACTCGTGATATCCAGAATAATATAATCAACAGAATAAATCTTACTTTCATGTTTCAATTCCTTTCTCATTTAATATCTCGTGGTAGGCGTACCACCCGCTCCCAACTATCACAGTAATTATATCTTGTGGTAGGCGTACCACCCGCTCCCAACTATATCAATAGGCTACCGGCAACTATGGCCAATGCCAAGTTTTTAAATCATTTTGTGGTCGGCGTGCCACACGATCCCATTTCTTATTATATAAGTGGTCGGCGCGCCACACGATCCCAATCCATAAATATATATATAAGTGGTCGGCGCGCCACACGATCTCAATTCATAAATATATATATTACCGGCGTTTATCCAATAACCTTTGCATCAACAATATTTATAATTACCGGTTTTAAACCAATAATTGATAATAATTTCAACAATTTATCTCCATTACCAGTATAACACCAATAACTCTTAATCAACAATTTATTCATAACTAAATTCCTATTCCTTCGAACTAGGATAGAACAAACACTTACCTCGAAAGTTTACGAACGATTCAATCCGTAGCAATGCCTTTCCCTTTTGAATTTGACTCCAATCCAATCGTATCTATACACAATTAATTTAATATCATCAATTCTACTTAACAAACTAGTTCATATTGCTAAATATGGTTTTTACAATATTCTGCCCGGAATAGTAAAAATTGACCCCGGGCCCACATAATCGAAACTCAAGTTTCGAACCAAAATAAGTTCAGCCAATCCTCCATGAGTTCAAATATACAATTTGTTCTTAAGTTCGACTCCAAAACGAGGTCTAGATCGCAAATTCTTTGAAAGCCCTAACTATACCCATTTCTCCAATTTTTCAACCAATTTACACATGTTTAAGCCTAAGAATTTGATTGATGTTGATGAAAAATGAAGAAGACGAGTTAAACAATACTTACCCAATGAACTTTGATGAAGAAATGCCCCAAAGATCGCCTAAGAGTTGTGGAGAAGAAAGGATTTTGTGAAAATGGGATAAAATCCCGTAAGTGTTCTGTTTTTGGGTATTAATTCACTGGGCGAAAATTTACCCTACGCGATCGCGTGAGGGATGCTGCGATCGCGTAGAGGAAACTCACCGGGCAGCCTATTTGGCCTATGCGATTGCGTGAACATGACTGCGATCGCGTGGGGGAAGAACTGGAAGCTACGCGATCGCGTGAGGGATGCTGCGATCGCGTAGAAGAACTGGCCAATGCTGTGCGATCGCGTGGATGAGGCCGCGATCGCGTAGAACAAAATCCCTCTGCAGAAACAGCAGAATTTCTGCCGTATTTTCAAATCCAAAAACACCCCGAACCACCTCCGAAACACTCCCGAGCCCTCGGGGCTCCAAACCAAATATGCACACTAACTCAAAAACATCATACGAACTTGCTCGCGCGATCAAATCGCTAAAATAACATCAAAATCAATGGATTGAGCCTTAAAACTCAAGAATTCTTTCAAATTTCATAATTTCCAAAATTTCCAATTTAAGGCCGAAATGCGTCAAACGACGTCCGTTTTCAACCAAACTTTACAGGAAGCGCTTAACCAATATATATGACCTGTACCGGGCGTCGGAACCAAAATATGAGCCCGATACCAGTACTTTTTAATCAAAATTCAGTTTCATTTTTCTTAAACATTTTCAGAAAACAATTTAACAGAAAAATTCTTTTACCGGGGTTCTAGACCTCGGATTTCAATTCCGGCATATGCCCAAGTTCCATATTTTTCTACGGATTTTCTGAGACAATCAAATCACGGATCCGGGTCCGTTTACCAAAAATGTTGACCAAAGTCAACCATATCAATATTAATATCAAAATTCTTCAACTTTTTCACATATTTCACATATTTCAACATAAATATTTTCCAGCTTTGTGTCCGGACTGTGCACGCAAATCGAGAAAACTATAAATGAGGTTTTCAAGACCTCAAAAGCTCGGAATAATTAATAAAACAAGTGATGACCCTTTGGGTCGTCACAATCTCCACCTCTAAAACAATCGTTCGTCCTCGAACGGACAAAAGAAAGACGTACCTGAGTCAGGAAACAAATGTGGGTAGCGGCTCCGCATATCAGACTCGGACTCCCAGGTCGATGCCTCAGGAGGCTGACCTCTCCACTGAACACGCACCAGAAGGATAACTCTTCGACCTCAACTGTCGAACCTGTCGGTCTAGAATGGCTACCGGCTCCTCCTCGTAAGATAGATCATTGTCCAATTGGACAGTACTGAAGTCTAACACATGTGTGGGATCGCCGTGGTATCTCCGAAGCATAGATACGTGAAAAACCGGATGCACGGCTGATAAGCTAGGCGGCAAAGCTAATCTGTAAGCCACCCCTCCCACTCTGTCTAGAATCTCAAATGGACCAATATACCTAGGGCTGAGCTTGCCCTTCTTCCCGAACCTCATCACGCCCTTCATAGGCGACACTCGAAGCAATACTCGTTCACCAACCATGAAATCTACATCTCGAACCTTACGATCCGCATAAGTTCTTCTGTCTGGACTGAGCTGAACGCAATCTCTCCTGGATAGTCTTGACCTTATCCAAGGCCTCCTGAACTAAGTCTGTACCCAACAACCGAGCCTCTCCCGGTTCAAACCATCCAACTGGTGATCGACATCGCCTACCATACAACGCCTCATACGGAGCCATCTGGATGCTAGACTGGTAACTGTTATTGTAGGCGAACTCTGCTAATGGCAGAAACCGGTCCCACGAGCCTCCGAAATCAATAACACAGGCTCGAAGCATGTCCTCTAGAATCTGAATAGTCCTCTCGGACTGGCCATCCGTCTGAGGATGAAATGCTGTACTCAACTGAACCTGAGTGCCTAACTCCTGCTGGACCGCTCTCCAGAACCGCGAGGTAAATTGCGTACCCCGATCAGAGATAATAGATACTGGCACTCCATGGAGATGAACAATCTCTCTAATGAACACCTCCGCTAACCTCTCCGACGAGTAGGAGAAAGATACTGGAATAAAGTGTGCTGACTTGGTCAGCCTATCAACAATGACCCAAATAGCATCAAATTTCCTCCGAGTCAAAGGAAGTCCAGTAACGAAGTCCATAGTGATCCGCTCCCATTTCCACTCGGGAATTTCAATCCTTTGGAGTACACCACCAGGTCTCTGGTGCTCATATTTCACCTGCTGACAATTTAGACACCGAGCGACATACACAACGATATCTTTCTTCATTCTGCGCCACCAATAGTGCTACCGTAAGTCCTGGTACATCTTCGCGGCACCTGGGTGAATAGAATACCGCGAACTGTGGGCCTCTGCTAAGATCAACTCTCAAATCCCTTCGACATTGGGCACACAAACTCGACCCTGCAATTTCAATACCCCATCATCATCTAGATTTACCTGTGTGGCACCTCCCCGTTGTACTATATCTCTCAACTCACACAAATGAGGATCATCAAATTGCCTCTCACGGATACGCTCTAATAAAGAAGAACGAGCGACCGTACAGGCTAACACTCTGCTAGGCTCAGAAATGTCTAATCTCACGAACCGGTTGGCTAAGGCCTGGACATCTAGAGCTAATGGTCTCTGACTGACCGGAATATATGCAAGACTACCCATGCTGGCAGACTTTCTACTCAATGCATCGGCCACCACATTGGCCTTACCCGGGTGATATAAAATAGTAACATCATAGTCTTTTAGCAACTCTAGCCACCTTCTCTGCCTCATATTCAACTCTTTCTGCTTAAACAAATACTGAAGACTCTTATGATCGGTGTATACTTCACATGCTACACCATACAAATAATGCCTCCAGATCTTCAATGCGTGAATAATCGCCGCCAATTCTAGATCATGCATTGGATAGTTCTTCTCATGAATCTTCAACTGCCTCGAAGCATAGGCAATAACCTTGCCATCCTGCATTAACAATGCACCAAGCCCAATACGGGAAGCATCACAATAAACGGTATAAGGTCCCGTACCTGTGGGTAAAACCAATACCGGTGCTGTGGTCAAGGTTGTCTTGAGCTTTTGAAAGCTCGCCTCACATTCATCGGACCATTCAAATTGAACACCCTTCTGGGTCAATCTGGTCAGTGGGGTTGCAATAGACGAAAATCCTTCTACGAATCGGCGATAATAACCCGCTAACCCCAAGAAACTCCGAATATCCGTGGCTGATGTCGGTCTAGGCCAGTTCTTGACTGCCTCAATTTTCTTCGGATCAACCTGAATACCTGCTGTCGTCACAATATGACCCAGGAATGCAACTGAACTTAGCCAAAATTCACACTTTGAAAATTTTGCATATAGTTGGCTATCTCTCAGAGTCTGTAAGGCCACTCTGAGATGTTGCGCATGCTCCTCCTGACTGCGGGAATATATTAATATGTCATCAATGAAGACTATTACAAACAAGTCCAAATAAGGCCGGAACACCCGATTCATTAATTCCATAAAAGCCGCTGGAGCATTTGTCAACCCAAAAGACATGACCATAAATTCATAATGTCCATACCGAGTGCGGAACGCTGTCTTAGGGACATCAGATGCCCTAATCTTCAGCTGATGATAGCCAGATCTCAAATCTATCTTTGAAAATACCTTGGCACCCCGAAGCTGGTCAAATAAATCATCAATTCGCGGAAGTGGATATTTATTTTTGATAGTCACCTTGTTTAACTGTCGATAGTCAATGCACATTCTCATCGAACCATCTTTCTTCTTTACAAATAATACTGGTGCACCCCACGGCGAAACACTGGGCCTAATGAAACCCTTTTCAAGTAAATCCTGCAATTGTTCCTTCAATTCTTTTAACTCCGGCGGAGCCATACGGTATGGGGGAATGGAAATGGGCTGAGTGCCTGGAGCCAAATCAATGCAAAAATCAATGTCCCTATCGGGCGGCATACCTGGCAAGTCTGAAGGAAATACTTCAGGAAATTCACGAACCACAGGCACAGAGTCAATAGAAGGAACCTCAGCACTAGAATCACGGACATAGGCCAAATAAGCCAAGCATCCCTTTCTAACCATACGCTGAGCTTTAACATAAGAAATAACATTACGGCTAGTATGACCCGAAATTCCTTTCCACTCTATACGAGGCGAATTCGGCAGAGCTAAAGTCACAGTCTTGGCATGGCAATCTAAAATAGCATGATACGGAGATAGCCAGTCCATGCCTAGTATAATATCAAAGTCCACCATATTTAGGAGTAATAAATAAGCACGGGTCTCGAGACCCTCAATTACTATAATACATGACCGATGAACTCGATCAACCACAATGGAATCGCCTACTGGTGTAGACACATGAACAGGAACACTCAGTGGATCACTGGGCTGAACCAAGTATGGTGCAAAATAGGAAGACACATACGAATATGTAGACCCAGGGTCAAATAATGCTGATGCCTTTCTATCACAAACCAAGATAATACCTGTAATGACGGCATCAGAAGACTCAGCCTCTGGTCCGGCGGGAAGTGCATAACATCGGGGTTGTGCCCCACCACCCTGAGCTGTATCTCTAGGACGATCAGCTGTTGGCTGGTCTCTACCTCTATCGGTCTGAGCTCTACCTCTATGACCTCTACCTCCACCTCTATGTCCTCTACCTCCGCCTCTAGCTGGCCGGGCAGGCTGTGAGGGAACTGGGGCCTGAATCATGGCACGAGAACCCTGCTGGTGAGATCTGTCAGAAGCTCGAGGGCAATACTTTGCAATGTGCCTAAGATCACCGCACGTAAAATAAGCCCTCGGCTGCTGAAAATAGCGAAGTGGTGGTGCACCTGATAGGCTGCTGATCAGAGTAGCGTGGCTGAGAATTACGATCACCTGAAGCATCATGAGAAACCTGAAGAGCTGACTGATAAGGCCTAGGAGGATAGCCTCTATCATAAAAATCTCTATCTCCAGACGAGGTACCACTGAATCTACCCGAATTATGAGATCTCTTATCCGATCCATGTCTCGCTCCCCGTGACAGAGCCATCTCGATCCGGCGGGCTGTATTAGCCGCCTCCTGAAAAGTGATTTCAGTTCGTGCCCCCAAGGCCATCTGTAGTCGAATTGGATGATTCAAGCCATCAATAAACCTTCTCACCCTTTCCCTATCTGTGGGAAGTATGATAATAGCATGACGAGCCGGGTCCACGAACCTAGTCTCGTACTGTGTGACAGACATAGAACCCTGATGAAGACGCTCAAATTGCCTGCGCAGAGCCTCCCGCTGAGTTGCTGGAAGGAACTTTTCCAAGAACAATTCTGCAAACTGCTCCCAAGTCAAAGATGACGATCCCGCTGGCCTGGTTAGACAATAATCTCTCCACCAAGTCTTGGCGGAACCAAATAACCGAAAAGTAGCAAAATCCACACCATTTGTCTCCACAATACCCATAGTACGGAGAACTTCGTGGCAACTGTATAGAAAGTCCTGTGGATCCTCTGAAGGAGTGCCACTGAATGTGGTAGTGAACAGTTTGGTAAACCTGTCCAATCTCCACAACGCATCAGCAGACATGGCTGCACCATCATTAGACGGAGTCGCAATAATAGGCCGAACTGCCTCAACTGGCTGAATCACAAGAACCTGAGCCTGGGGAATTACTGGCTCCGGAGTGCGCATAGCAGGAGTCTGATTACCTCCTCCAGCCTGAGAAGTGGCTGGTGCTACCGGTAATAAACCTGCTCTGGTAATATGATCCATAAAACCTGCTATCCGGACCAAAGCATCCTGAAGATCCGGTGAAAACAAAGCTCCTCCTGGGACCTGAGCTGGGCCTACTGGAGCTGCTGGGGCTGCAACTTCCTCCTCGATGTGAACCTCAGGTTCTGCCACTCGTGCTGCTGCTCGGGGCTGAGCTCTGCCCCTACCTTGTCCTCTAGGACGACCTCGTCCTCGGCCTCTACCCCTAGCAGGAGCTGCCGCTGCTGGGACCTCGGGCTGCTGGTAAGTAGATGAGGATGCACGTGTCCTTACCATCTGCGGAAGAACAGAGTAGAAGTTCAATTAACATTTAAAAGATCAAGTCGCACGACTGGAAAGAATAAAGAGAATATTTTCCTAACTCTGTAGCCTCTGGAGGATAAATACAGACGTCTCCGTACCGATCCTTCAGACTCTACTAAGGTTGTTCGTGAGTTGTGAGACCTGTGCAACCTAGAGCGCTGATACCAACTTGTCACGACCCGGATTTCCCACCATCGGGGTCATGATGGCGCCTACTAAATGGAAGCTAGGCAAGCCAAATATTAATTACACCTCCATTAATTAACAATTTCTTATTAAGACTTATTATTAAAACATATAAATTACAGCGGAATAATCAAAATTAGCGGAAGACTTAGTCAAATATGATAAAGAAACCCAAACATGATACACTACCCAAGACCGGTGTCATAATACTCACGAACTTCTAAGAATAATACACATAATTGTCTGAAAGAAAATACAAGCTGTTTATCTCGATTACATGAGATAACAAAATGAAAAGCATAGATAGAAGAGACAACGGGTCCCGCGGACGCCTGCAGGGCTACCTCGTAATCTCAATAGTCGGAAAATCCACAAGTCGCTACTGCCGCTGCTGCTGTCCGTAACCTGTATCTGCGCAAAAAGAGCGCGGAATGTAGTATCAGCACAACCGACCCCATGTGCTGGTAAGTGCCTGGCCTATCCCAGCAAACTAGTGACAAGGCTAAGGCCAGTCACCCATATAAATATATATATATATATATATATATATATATATATATATATATATATATATATATATATATATATATATATATATATATATATATATATATATATATATATATATATATATATATATATATATATATATATATATATATATATATATATATATATATATATATATATATATATATACATATACAAAATATTTATAAGGAAAAACTTTGCTCTGAAATAATAGTCAATAACTCGTGATATCAAGAATAATATAATCAACAGAATAAATCTTACTTTTATGTTTCAATTCCTTTCTCATTTTATATCTCGTGGTAGGCGTACCACCCGCTCCCAACTATCACAGTAATTATATCTTGTGGTAGGCGTACCACCCGCTCCCAACTATATCAATAGGCTACCGGCAACTATGGCCAATGCCAAGTTTTTAAATCATTTTGTGGTCGGCGTGCCACACGATCCCATTTCTTATTATATAAGTGGTCGGCGCGCCACATGATCCCAATCCATAAATATATATATAAGTGGTCGGCGCGCCACACGATCCCAATTCATAAATATATATATTACCGGCGTTTAGCCAATAACCTTTGCATCAACAATATTTATAATTACCGGTTTTAAACCAATAATTGATAATAATTTCAACAATTTATCTCCATTACCGATATAACACCAATAACTCTTAATCAACAATTTATTCATAACTAAATTCCTATTCCTTCGAACTAGGATAGAACAAACACTTACCTCGGAAGTTTACGAACGATTCAATCCGTAGCAATGTCTTTCCCTTTTGAATTTGACTCCAATCCAATCGTATCTATACACAATTAATTTAATATCATCAATTCTACTTAATAAACTAGTTCATATTGCTAAATATGGTTTTTACAACATTCTGCCCGGAATAGTAAAAATCGACCCCGAGCCCACATAATCGAAACTCAAGTTTCGAACCAAAATAAGTTCACCCAATCCTCCATGAGTTCAAATATACAATTTGTTCTTAAGTTCGACTCCAAAACGAGGTCTAGATCGCAAATTCTTTGAAAGCCCTAACTATACCCATTTCTCCAATTTTTCAACCAATTTACACATGTTTAAGCCTAAGAATTTGATTGATGTTGATGAAAAATGAAGAAGACGAGTTAAACAATACTTACCCAATGAACTTTGATGAAGAAATGCCCCAAAGATCGCCTAAGAGTCTGTGGAGAAGAAAGGATTTTGTGAAAATGGGATAAAATCTCGTAAGTGTTCTGTTTTTGGGTATTAATTCACCGGGCGGAAATTTACCCTACGCGATCGCGTGAACTGGGCTGCGATCGCGTAGAGGAAAGACTGGCCTCTTATGTGATCGCGTGCAAAAGGTTGCGATCGCGTGGAGAAAAGATTGGAAGCTACGCGATCGCGTGAGGGTTGCTGCGATCGCGTAGAGGAAACTCACCGGGCAACCTATTTGGCCTATGCGATCGCGTGAACATGACTGCGATCGCGTGGGGGAAGAACTGGAAGCTACGCGATCGCGTGAGGGATGCTGCGATCGCGTAGAAGAACTGGCCAATGCTGTGCGATCGCGTGGATAAGGCCGCGATCGCGTAGAACAAAATCCCTCTGCAGAAACAGCAGAATTCCTGTTGTGTTTTCAAATCCAAAAACACCCCGAACCACCTCCGAAACACTCCCAAGCCCTCGGGGCTCCAAACCAAATATGCACACTAACTCAAAAACATCATACGAACTTGCTCGCGCGATCAAATCGCTAAAATAACATCAAAATCAATGGATTGAGCCTTAAAACTCAAGAATTCCTTCAAATTTCATAATTTCCAAAATTTCCAATTTAAGGCCGAAATGCGTCAAACGACGTCCGTTTTCAACCAAACTTTACAGGAAGCGCTTAACCAATATATATGACCTGTACCGGGCGTCGGAACCAAAATACGAGCCCGATACCAGTACTTTTTAATCAAAATTCAGTTTCATTTTCCTTAAACATTTTCGGAAAACAATTTAACAGAAAAATTCTTTTACCGGGGTTCTAGACCTCGGATTTCAATTCCGGGCATATGCCCAAGTTCCATATTTTTCTACGGATTTTCTGAGACAGTCAAATTACGGATCCGGGTCCGTTTACCAAAAATGTTGACCAAAGTCAACCATATCAATATTAATATCAAAATTCTTCAACTTTTTCACATATTTCAACATAAATATTTTCCAGCTTTGTGCCCGGACTGTGCACGCAAATCGAGGCAACTATAAATGAGGTTTTCAAGACCTCAAAAGCTCGGAATAATTAATAAAACAAGTGATGACCCTTTGGGTCGTCACAATACAGAATCAACGTATTTTTTCATTTTTCTGTTTCCTTTTTTACTTCACATTTTGCTAATTTCACAATTATTTCCCCATTTTGAACAATTGGAGCTACAAAGCTAAGATTCATACCTCGCATTCCAAATTGATTATTTCCCACTAGGTTCGTCCAAGTCTTATTCTCCGGCCTTTTAACTTGAAATTCCTCATCTATCAGTTGCATGTCCTTCTCCTTGTCATCTCCCTATTTTATCAGTTCCCGTGGAAGCTGAGATTCACATGCATGTACATGCACGATGGATTAAGGCGTTCCTTTTGTCTGGTTGTTGCTCATCTGCATAGTTCGGCTCGGAATTACTTCAGGATTTGGCGTATTAGGTCCACTTCTTCGATTTGGTAGACTTGGCCATCCTGTCACTTTTTCTACAACTTCACCCTCACTTCCTATAGTCGTTACACTGATTCTCTTTGCAATGGCTTCAATGGCCACAGTTGTGTTGTTTTTTTTCTTCTTCGTCGACATTCATCTGGCCATTTCAATGGCTGAACACGTCAATTCACTACATGCTCTAGATAGAGAAAGTAGATAGAAGTGTTCTATCTCGTTCTAGTTAATTAACCTTCTTTGTTTTTAATCCTTTAACAATGGTGAATAAACATCATATAAACAGCGGAAATAAATAAGCGGAAGACTGAAATGTAATAATTTAATAATGATACCAACGCTAATCCATAACATATACTACCTAGAACTGGTGTGACAATATCACAGATTGTCTGGGAATACTACAAATAAGGATCCGAAAGATTAATACAAAGATGTCTCTAGAATACATGAAAGAAACAGAATGGAAAGATTGAAGGAAACGCCAGGGCCTACGTATGGTCTACCTCGGGTCGCATGTTGGACAGAAGGTAGCAACCTCACAGCGGTCCTAAAGGTGTAGTGCCATGATCTGCACATAGTGTAGAGTATAGTATCAACACAACCAACCCCATGTGCTGGTAAGTGCCTATCATAACCTCGACAAAGTAGTGACGAAGCTAGGACCAGACTACCAAATAAATATGTGCAGTTAAATCATATACAACGGAAAAATAAAAGCAGAACTTTATAATTAAAGATAGAAAGGGAAAATCATGTTACGCGGACAACAAGTATCAACAGAAACCCAACAGTTAAAAGTAAAGAACACCATAACTCAATTATCAGTAAAAATCAAGAAATCAAACATAAGTACACGACATCACCCTTTGTGCTTTTACTCTCGTCCTTACCATAAAAATCAATATAATTGGCACTGCATTATCCTTCATGCTTTTACCTCACATAATCATGGAACGGGATGATCCTTCGTGCATTATCACTCATATCATGGCACATAATTGTACATCGTGCAGCACAGTATCACTCTTCGTGCTTTAACACTCTCTCACAAATATCATGCACGGCATCACCCTTCGTGATTTAGCATTCTCTAACAAATATCATGCACGGCATCACCCTTCGTGCTTTAATACATTTCCTTATCCAAGCAACAATCACAAAGCAATAAAGGTAAGCGAATCAATAAAATCACAATAAAATCCCGACAAGGGAGCAATAGTATAACAACCATATACCGGCAAGGGAAATAATATCAAAAGCAATAACATCCCTGCAAGGGAGATAATATCAAAAGTAACAACATCCCGGCAAGGGAGACAATATCATAAACCTCTTCTCTTTTTTACATTTACTTCATAACTCAATTCACAACTTGAGCCAATACTCTCAATGTTCAAAATTTCCAATAATATTCCCACAAATCATTTTACAACTGGAGACTACGCTCTTCAATGTTTAATTGCCAATATTACTTCCACAAATCTTATTCAACAATATAATATCATCATACGAAGCAAGAACAATATAAAATGGAGTCACATTAATCATAGTATAAGACTCACGCACATGCTTGGGACCAACGTATAGATACTTGTCACCATGCATATACATTGTGCTTAAAAATTAACATATAGCAAATTGGACACAATTCCTAATCGCTCAAGCAAAGGTTAGACCAAACACTTACCTCGATCCCACGAACACAATTCAAGCTTCAACTACCGCTTTACCTCTTGATTGCACCACCAAGTATCTAGCCACAAGTTACTTAATTATATCAATAAATGCTAAATGAATCAATTCTAATGCATGAAAATAGGTTTTCTATTCCCAAAAAGTCAAAAATTGACCCCGGGCCTACATGGTCAAAACCAGAGGTTCAAATCGAAATCCGATTATCCATTCACCCATGAACTCAAAATATATAATTTATATTGAAATCATACCTCAAATCAAGGTCCAAATCCCCAAAATTTAAAAATCATAAGTTGTACCCAGAACACCCAATTTCCCTCATGAAAACCCTTGATTGTGGATAGAAATCGTACCTCAAATCGTGGTCCAAATCTCCAAAGTTTAAAAATAATAAGTTGTACCCAAAACACCCAATTTCCCTTGTGATAACCCTTAATTTTGGATATAAATTATGTTAAAAGATGTCATAGATTAGAGAAAATGATTTATAAATGACTTACAATTGATTTGGAGATGAACTTTTCTTTAGAAAATCGCCAAAAGTGTCTAGGTTTTGAGAAGGTTTGAAAAATGGATGAAAATGCGTCTAAATCCCAATTAACTGGTCTTTGATATCACAATTGCAACCAGTGCGAACCTCTTCAGGACCTTTCATATTCGCATTCGCGAAGAATAAGTCGCATTTGCGACTATGGCCTTTTCGCATTTGCGATGCCTTAGTCGTAGGCCTACAACACACTAGCAATTTCCTAAATCCAATTTCACTCTGTGGCCTATCCAAAATATGCTTGAGCACTCGAGGTTCTAAATCAAATATACACGCAAGTTCAAAATATCATACGAACTTGCTCGTACAATCAAATCATCAAAATAACATCAATATCTATGAATTTAGCATCAAAATCAAAGAAAATTTCATGAACTCTCAAGGTTTCAAATTTTACAACTAAAGGTCTGAATCATGTCACTTGGCCTCCGTTTCTTACCAAATTTTACAGGCACAACTTAAATACCATATAATACTTGTTCCGGACTCCGAACCCAATATACATGCCCGATATCACCAGATTCAAACACATTCCAATTTCCAAACACTCGTATAATTTAGTTAAATAATTTTCTTCAAAAATTTATTTCACGGGCTTGGGGCCTCGGAATCCAAATCGGGGCATACGCCCAAGTCCCGTATTTTTCTACTGACCCGCCGGGACCGTCAAATCACGGTTTACCCAAACTATTAAAGTCAACTTAAATTCAATTTAAAGGCAATTACTATCATTTTTCACATACTTTTACATAATGGCTTTCTGGGTATACGTCCGGACTATGCACGCAAAACGAGGTGGACAAAAGGAGGTTTTAAGGCCTCAAAACACAGAACTTACTTTCAAACCAAGTGATAACCTTTTGGATCATCACATTTTTCGACATATAAAGTTATCTTGAAACCTATGTTTTCCTCAAGGAAAATTTTTTGTTTGGAACCTGAAAGTTATAAACTATATTGTCACTTCCCTTCAGATAATCACTGTAACTGATATCGTCATTATCATCAACGCCCATTTTAACCATTGATGAATCCAACCCTAGGTTATCGGAAAAAAAAGGGAAAAAATCAAACCCTTCGTTAGTTGTAATGAATTGGTGTCAAATTAGGAAACCGATAAAATTACACAAAATAGATAATTGGAGTCAAACCGGAAAAAAAAAGTCTAATTGTGATTTGGCATTGAAAAAAATCGGAGCATAATTGATTTAACTTTAACTAAAAAAAAATCAAATCGAAATTAAGTGCTCGTTTGGATTGACTTATTTAAGTGCTTTTAAGCCAAAATAACGTTTAAGCCATTTTATAATATTTGGATAGAATAAAAAATTACTTTTAAGCCCTTATTTTAAAGTTAAAATGACAAAAACAAGCCAAAAGCCAAAATCTAAAATTCCTAACTTATGGCTTAAAAGTTATTTTGACTTAAATGCCACTTAAAATAAACCTATCCAAAAATTCTTTAAACCAACCCGATATTATATTTATATAATTTTTAAAGATATTTATACATATAAATATTTATTATAATATTATTTATAAATATTTCTTAAACTTGTTCACAGTTTTATTTTTAAACCTATTATTTAAAGTTTGCACTTAACATTATTGAATGATCCGATAAATTTTATAGCTCTTAAAGGTCGTAAGTTAAATAAGTTCAAATGAATACTAATGTTAATAAATTACATCCAATTAAACACTAGAAGTGACAATCGTATTTGATAATTTTTTTAGTTTCTCATTGGTTTATAATGAAAATACATAACCTAGTTCTTTTTCTTGAGTGCTTAGTTGTATAATTAATAGTACTTATGAGCTGTACTTATTTTAGCATGAGCAATATAGTATTTTTAGATTATGTTAATTTTTATTATGACATATTAATTAGTAATATTTGTTTTATGCGTAATATTTGTTTTATGCGATTTTATTATCTTTATTATTGAATATTTTAGTACAATGCTATGACTCATCTCATATATTGTGATATTTTCTTGAAAAATACATTATGTAATTTTATCCTACTAGGACTAATGAAATGGTGGAACACAAGTTGCATATTTTGTGCTATGAAGACTTTACGGGGAAAGAACTCGAAAACCTGAAAAAAGACCGAAATAGCTGAGAAAAATTGATATTGAAAAATCCGACTTTACTGGTTTACTTTGATTTATAGATTTAAAAATCAGACACCATTAATTTGGTAGTTGAAAATCCGAACCAACTCAACATATATACACCCTTAGGGGTCGTTTGATACGTCGACAAAATAGTACTTAGATTATAATCCCGATACTAATATATACCACATAAAAGATAAAATAATATAATCCCACAATTGACGGTATAAAGTGGGATAAGAAGGAATAAGTAAGATACGATTGGGATTATGTTTATACTTTATTTGGTTAGAAGTCCAAAATCTGTGTTTGTGTTATAATTCATTGAATATATATGTATAAATAAAGTATGTTTATACTTTATTTGGTTAGAAGTACAAATTTATCCCGGGATAAATTTATACCTCCAAATAAATAAGATACAAATTTAATCCCAACTCAGGGGCGGAGGTAGCATATCACTTGTGAGTTCGGCCAAATCTAGTAACTTTGGTCCAAAATCTGTGTTTGTGTTATAATTCATTGAATATGTATAAATTATTAATTTAGAACCGGGTAACATAAACGAACTAGAATACCGAACCCACAAGTTTTAAATTTTGGCTCTGCCTCTGTCCCAACTCTTATCCCACCTAATACCTCATGCCAAACAATCACTTAATAATGAAGGAGCCAGAATTTTTGACCAAGCTAATTCAAAATATATAAAAGTAAATACACTAAAAAGTTAAGAATCAACTTTTATTATATACTAGTTTTAAGATACGTGCGTTGCACGTGAAAATTGTTATCTCTCAATAAAAGAATTGTATACAGTAAGTATAAACTATACATGTATAATAGAAAACCGTCCAAATAAATGTAACATGTATTTAAATGAAAAATAAGTTTAATTATATTTTAGCGCAATAGAAATTAAAATTATTGCATATTTAAAGAATACCCGGAAAAAAAACCTTGGATACAATTAGTGTCAATTTTTTGTCTTGCGCTTTCATATGATTAGTACATTGATACAACATAATTTTCTAACATTTATCAATGTACTACTTTGATTAATCTATTTTAAATAAGACTTTTATTTAAAATTCAGGTTTTCTTAAAACGTTACTTGGCACACGTTTGTTTGTTCAATTTATTTTAGTTGTCATTACGAGTATACCTGAAATCAACTGTACACAAGTATTTTAGTACCAACAAGGCAGTAAGATCGTAAAAATCGATCAAAACATTTAAAATCTTATTCAAAAGAAGATTCAAAAAAATATTTGAATGCGTAATAAAAATTGAATTGAGTAGGTAAATTTATCTCATAATACATTGGCGCCACAATATCCAGTACTTAGTCTACATAGGTTAAACAACACTATGTCATAATGCAAGTCTGTCCATTATTTCTGTATAGTTTCTTTTTTTTTAATAATACAAAATAAAGGTTTATTTACTAATGATTTAACTTTGTCAACTTTTAATTAACCAAAAGTTTTATGCCTATTAGGTTATACAACAAAAGTGACGATTATGACCTGATGACCTCTTCATCATGGAACTTCAAACAATTAATAGAATTACACAAATAGTATAAATATTAATGAAAGGCAAAGCAATTAAATTATCCTAAAGTAAATTGTTATTTTACAAAAATTCAATCTCTGAAGATCAAAGATTGGAAAAATAAACTCGTAGATGAACTTCAACAAAGATAAATAACTTTCAAAACGTAATAAATTTGTTTTCGTGTCAAAGTAATTTCACTGATTAACAAAATTTAAAATTGTAAGTGAGACGGAAAAATTATACACCATACCTTAAAATTAATATTCCTTAAAATTTTGTGATGAAAAAATCTAAAATAGTACCGTAGTATTTTATAATGACTTTTTTTATGAGATAAAGAGAATTGTTTACTTGAAACCAACGGAAGAATAAAAAATTTGGGATGCCACTCGTTATTGTTGATTCTTTATAAGTGACACAATTCTTAGATCATGTAATACTTATAATAAAATCACTCAAAATTTAATAAAATAAAATTTTAGAAAATAAGAGCAACTTGAGCTGGCACAACAATTAACAATTTTAATTATAAAATATAAGTTTAAATAATCTTGAATTAATAAGATCTTGAATTGATATCATAACTTAGAATGTCTAATTATTTTTTTTGTTACGGAATGCAATGATCTAAAGTCTAAAAAACTTGCACAAAATCAATAAATAGGCCATTAAACTGATAATCATATATGAAAAATTATAAATAAAAAACACAAAACTAACAACTTTTCTATTTGTATTGTCATTCAAGAATACATGAATCATAATTACTACTTAACTTCCAAAATACATTAAAAATTAAAAGGTTTACCTCAAATACAAATATTTTTTTCCTCTAGACACGTTACTGTCTTATTCAGACTGATATTCAATTTTTGCTTCTTCCAATGATCAATGGTAGGATACCTACAATAATTAAAAGAAAGTAAAAAATTGTTAACTGTTATGAAATAATAAAAGAAGAAGAACAATATTGCAGAGAAATAGAGAGAGAATTCTTATTGAAATTTGGAATGATTTACAATGGGGTAAAACCCCTTTATTTATAGGAAAAATATGACTTAGTCACAAAGTAAAACTCTCCACAAGATAGACATTCACTCGAAATAGAATTCTATTCTTAACACTCCTCCTTGAATGTCTACTCAATAAGTAATGTGCCTCATTAAAACCTTAACTAAAATAAAACCCAATGGGAAAAAAATCTAGAAAAGGAAAAAGAGTACACATATCTACAATACGCCTTTTGGTTGCCTCGTTAAAAACCTCGCAAGAAAAACCCAGTGGGACAAAACCTTGTAAGGGAAAAAGAGTGCAACGCGCATTAACTCCCCCTCATGAGAGCATCAATTCACATCTTTAAGCCTTCGCATCCCGATCTTGTACACTAGCTTCTTGAAGGTTGATGTCGACAAAATTTTTATATCAGTTTCAATGTATTTTCATGATGACATAACATAGAAATCTCTTCATTCATATATTCAGGTACATGAATCTCTCATGAGATATTATGAAGTGTTATGTCATGTGATCTTCTAGATCACTTGCCTCCTTTATTATGATCATTTTGATCATTTTCTTTATCAAGAAATTTATTTGAAATCGATTTGTCTATACGCTTTAAGCTTACCATAAACTTTGTCCTTCTAGGACTTAACATGAGCATTTGCAATGAGAATATAGTTACTTTATTTGGGTCAGCAAATGCATTTGGCATGCTTTTCAATAAATTGCACATGAATTATCCTTTTATGAACTTCAAGTTCATATTATTTTATTTGAGGATCTAGATGTAGAAACGATAATTCATTCCTCATAACTTTTCTCAACTGTTATATCTTGTCTCCCCCTCATGTTAGAAAAACTAACATGTTTCCTCAACTTTGAGAACCTATCTTTGTGTGTTATGGTGTTAATCAAAATATACACCGCACATCAATAATAATAAGATGGAATTAATTGGTTCCTGGCCCTGAACCACTTGTGAGTGGAGAAAATAATATACTTTCGTATATAACGTATATCAAACTGATATATATATATATAAACTTTATTCTCATAAGCAATAGTTTAGCTATTAAGTGGAGGCACTCAATAAATTATTTTGCTAAACCAGTTGTGACGTAAACCAACTTGAATAGAAAATCTGGAATATGCTCTAAATTAAATTATTGAGCAAGTTACCTCGCACACACCGGCTAGGTTGCGGGTTAATAATAATTGCACATGTAACCATCTCATAGATGCATCTTATGTGGTATACATGACGGGTGAATGGACCCATATTCACCTTTGATATTTCCAGCATTCATGGGATTCAATCCCAATTTTAGTTGGTCAATTAATTAATAAGAACAAGCAATGTAAGAGAATTCGTAAAGAACTTTCTAGTTCTTTAATATTTACCCATGTGAATTCTCTATTATTTTTGCACATCATACTTAAATTGATATGGCAAAACCAATTATGCCAACTGGATAAATTATCATTATTGATAAACTTCAGATTTACACCATGATGGGTGCAATTATGAATAAACTCCAAGTTTATTATGATATGGGTTTTATATCAATAAAATATTCACTTTATTGTGTATTCTTTTGTTTATGTAGTACAAATTGGAGATAAAGCGGGTAGCTTTTTACATACATATTATCCCGCTAGAAGTTGTAGTAATAGAAGATATTAAATCTTTCATTTATTTATAGTCTCAATATAATCAACCGCTTTCGCGAATACTTTGGAAACTGAATATGTTTTTTTGAGACTTACTACAATACAATATCATGGTTGTAATCAATTGTGTTTCTTCAAAATAGTGGTAGTTGGCTCTTCCAGAGCTCTCAATTAATTTGGTACTACCACATATTCATCAACATCCATAAGGTGAATATCTCTTTTAAAGAGAAAGTTATACAATTATGGCCATGGTCAAAATAATATGCAATATCTGTTTCTTGCATTATCGTTGTCCTTTAATAATCACATTGCCAAAATATGTTGGCGTACAATAGGTACGTCACCAATGATCATTCATGGCATAATAATGAATTTTTTTTATATCATCTCAAACATCCTTTTATAGGTGAGTGTGGTGTAATCACTACCACTAGCACATTTATATTCTTCCAAAAACGAATATATATTCATAAATCAGATGTTTTCTCATTCACATCATGAATGGACCATAGTCATCTGTATGTATTTTATAAAATCTCATATCAAATCGATGATAAATATTTTCACAAAGTGTGGGATTATTTTGAGAATACTTATGTGACGACCCGGCTCGTCGTCACGGGAATTACCACCCCGTTATGTTGAAATTATATGTTTTATGCTTTTATATCAGTGTTAAAGTCTATCGGGTGAGTTAGGAGTGAATTGGATTGAAAATGAGGCATATAGCCTTCTTGAAGGAAACTTGAATAAGGAAAGTCAACCCGGAGTTGACTATTTGGTTAGAGGGCTCGGAATTAGGTTCTGATGATTCGGTTAGTTCCGGGAGGTGATTTGTGACTTAGGGGAACGATCGGAATTGAATTTGGAGGCCCGGTGTAGAAATAGGCTTGAATTGGCTAAGGTTGAATTTTGGCGAAATCCGAACGGTAGGTGAGATTTTGATCCGGGGTCGGAATGGAATTCCGACAGTTGCAGTAGCTCCGTTAGGTGATTTTGGATGTGCCTGCAAAATTTCAGGTCATTCGGACGTTGTTTAGTCAGGTTTTTGATTGATTGTGTAATTCGGAATGTTTTAAGGGATTTAGGCTTCAATTCTATGCGAATTATGGGTTTTGATGTTGTTAGACGTGTCTTGAGGATTTGAGCAAGTTCGAATAAGGTATTAAGATGTGTTGGTATGTTTGGATGAGGTCCCGGGGACCTCGGGGTGTTTTCGGATGGTTAAACGGAAGAAAATCATGGAAATTGCAGGTTGAAGTGTTCCGGTTCTGTCATTTTCGCCCCTGCGGAAATGTGGGCGCGGAGGCGAGTCCGCAGGAGCGGACTGAGGAGCGCAGGAGTGCTTGGCATCGCAGAAGCGGAATCCTTTCCGCTGAAGCGGCGTCGCTGGTGCGAGTGGGTGACCGCAGAAGCGGACTTGATGAAAAAGGGGAAAGTCCGCAGAAGCGGATTCTTGACCGCCTGGGCGAGTCCGCAGGAGCGGACTCTGGTGCGCAGAAGCGGGTGTTTTCGCAGAAGCGGGGGTTCAATCGCGGAAGCGGACGCGCGTAAGCGGTCCTTTTCTCGCAGAAGCGGAATTGGCCGGCTAGGCCTGGAATCGCTGAAGCGACCCTCTGGTCGCGGATACGGACTCGTAGGAGCGGAAGTTTATCCGCAGAAGTGAAAATCGCAGTGAGTTAAGTGTATCAGAAGTTAGAAAATTTCAGAACACATTTCACACATTTGGGTCTCGGCTTTAGAGGCGATTTGGGCGATTTTGAAGAGAAATTCAAGGGAAATCATCAGGTAATCAACTATGGACTTAAACTATGATTAGTATTGATAATATTATGCAATTATATCATGAAAATGGAGGAATTTGGGGTAATTTATGGAAGATTTGACCCTAGGCTTGAACTTTAGAAAATCAAGGTTTTGAATGGGCAAATGGAGTCCGAATTTGGTAAAACTGATATGCTTAGACTCGTATTGAGATGAGGGTTCCGAATATGTGACTTTCGTGATTTTTCGACAAGCCTACCGAAAGTCGGGTTTTGACAACTTTGGGAATTTTGATGTAAATTGAGTTGTATTGATTGGGTGTCGTCCCATTGGCCTAATTTGTTGTATTTCTACTGTATTTGATCAGATTCTACACGTGCGGAGCTTGATTCTCGTGGCAAAGGCATTGCGGAGTGGTCGTCGCGCCGTATTGAGGTGATTAATAGATGTGGGTGATGACCAGCGGGTTCGAAACCCCGGTATACCACTTTGTGATGCTGTATAGCGGCGAGACACATACTCTCTTGTGAGTGCGGGGTCGATTGTGATTGGGGACTATGACTTAGTCCGACTTGTTGATACTGTACTGTGATATTAGGCTATTCTTGAGTCGTCGAACCTCCTTCTCGGATGGTTGCATATTATATATTGTGATAATGGCCACTCTTGAGCCGAGGAACCCCCTTCTTGGGCGGTTGAGTATACTTGTGGGCCATGAGCCAGTTATTGGATCCCGCGAGGATCGTTATCATTGTCTTATCATATTGACATGCTAGTTTACTACTAGTCCGCAGCTATTTCTGTTATCATGATATTTTCAAATCTCTGGAACTTGATATTTCTGTTTTCAACTGAAAAATGATAAAAGATGTTTCAAACTACTTTTGAGCCTGCGAGGCTGTGATTGCATATTAGCTGACTAGTAGTGGATCGGGCTGCGCGCCGCGGCAGTATATATGTTGGATCGGACTGCACGCCGCAGTGATATTGTGCTTGGGCTGTAGGAGCCCCTCCGGAGTCTGAACCCCCATAGTGAGCACGGGTACCCAAATTGGATCGGGCTACGCGCCGTAGCGGTCATATCATGCATTGCATTGCATTTTAGCTACATCTGCTAGATGTTATACTGTTTTGTTGGTACTTGATGGTACAGGTACAGTTGATATTGATTCTGTGACAGGGTATTTGACTACAGCTTTACATAGTGCTTTATTGCGGATTTCTTATCTGCGCTGTCTTACCCCTGTTTATTACCACTGAGTCTGGCAGTACTCATTTTACTCCCTGCACCTTGTGTGCAGATCCAGGTACCTCTCAGCGGTGATCCAGTAGCTGTGCGAGGCGACATTTGTGGATATTCGAGGTAGCTGCAGAGTCCGCAGGACCCGATATTCCTTCTTATTGTCTCTTGATTTTGTATTGACTTTTCTTTCCGCACTTGGTATCTTGTAAACCTTTATACACTCATGTTCAGTAGAGGCTCATGACTCTTGACCCTTAGTCTATAGGAGTTGATGTATTATGGGACTTGGTTCCCCGTTTTCGTTACATGTATCGCTGTTATTTCGTGAATTAATTTGCTTAAATGGGCTAAAGAGAGCTTCTAGCTCCGTGGTTGATATGGATTGGTCGGCTGGCTTAGCAATGTGCTGGGCGCCATCACGACCGGATTTGGGGTCGTGACAAGTTGGTATCAGAGCCTAGGTTTACTAGGCCTCGTGAGTCTTGAGCCGGTTAGTAGAGTCTTGTGGATCGGTACGGGGACGCCTGTACTTATCCTCGGGAGGCTGCGAACCTTTAGGAAAACTTCACTTTTCTTGAACTCGGTCGTGCGATCTTGTTGTTCTGAGAACTGAACTTCTATATTCTATTCTCTCGCAGATGGCGAGAACGCGAGCATCGGGACGAGGTGGACGACCTCCATTGCCACCTGTTAGAGGCCGTGGGCGCGGTCGTGCTAGAGTTAGAGGTAGGGCGGCTGAGGCAGTGCCAGCTGACCCGCCCGTTGTACCAGTTCAGGAGCAGCCCCCAGGGGTTGATGCCCCAGCAGCCCCAGTTCAGGGCCAGACTATATCTATTGCTATTCCTGGTCTTCAGGAGACTCTTGCTCAAATATTATCAGTGTGTTCCGGTTTGGCTCAGGTAGTTTCAGCTACCGCTACTGTAGCGACATCTCAGTCAGGGGGTGGTCAACAGACCCCCGCAGCTCGCACACCTGACCCGGTTGTTCGGGGACTTCGGACGCCGGAGGCGGTCCCCGCTCGGGTGGTTGCACCGGTTATTCCTCCAGCTGCACCGGCCCCAGCTCCAGAGCATATGGTTGAGGTTATGCCCGATGACGAGCGGCGTCGTCTTGAGAGATTTGGTAGACTTCAGCCACCCCATTTCAGTGGCGTTGAGGGCGAGGATGCCCAGGGTTTCTTGGACAAGTGTCAGAGGATGTTGCGGACGGCTGGTATTCTTGAGTCCAGCGGAGTTTCATTTACTACCTTTCAGTTCACTGGTCCCGCATTTGATTGGTGGGAAGAGTTTGAGAGGCGTAGGCCTGCAGGAGCAGCACCTCTCACATGGCAGCAGTTCTCTACTCTCTTTCTAGAGAAATATGTACCTCGGTCTCGTCGCGAGGAGCTACGTCGCCAGTTCGAGTGGTTGGTTCAGGGCGACATGTCTGTGACCCAGTATGAGCTCGGATTCACACGGTTGGCTAGGCATGCCACATGGATGATCCCTAATGATAGGGAGAGGATCAGGAGGTTCATTGATGGCCTCAATTACTCTATCCGCATTCTTATGACCAGAGAGAGAGTTTTGTCATCATCATTTGAGCAGGTTGTTGACATGGCACGCTCCATTGAGGCGGATCGTCGCCGAGAGAGAGAGGAGCGGGAGGCCAAGAGGCCTCGTGGTTCGGGCAGTTTCAGTGGTGCTCCATCTAGAGGGCATTCCCAGCAGAGCAGAGGTCGCTCATCTAGACCTTCTCATTCAGGCCGCCCAGAGCAGAGCGGAGGTTCTTATGGTCGTGGTCGACATGGGTTTCAGCAGGGTCAGTCATCACTTAGTGCCCTTCCAGCCCAGGGTGCAACACCTGCTTCATCAGCCCAGGGTTCTTCTGCGGCGAGGGGTTCCCTTCAGTCCCCTTCTCCAGCACCAGGTGCATGTTATGAGTGTGGTGAGTTTGGCCACATGAGGAGACAGTGCCCTCGACTCCGTAGGGACAGGACTCAGCAGAGGGATCGGCCCTCCTCTTCAGCACCATCTCAGGCTAGTAGAGGTGGAGGTCAGTCTTCTCGTGGTCGCCCCAGGGGCGAGGAGAGATCCGGTGGAGGCCAGGCACGGTTCTATGCACTTCCTGACAGGCGTGATGCAGTTGCCTCCGATGCAGTGATTACAGGTATCATTTCTATCTGTCACAGAGATGCCTCTGTTCTATTTGATCCAGGGTCCACATATTCATACGTGTCCTCTTACTTTGCACATCACTTGGGTGCGACTCGTAGTGGTCTTGATTTACCTGTTCATGTATCCACCCCCGTGGGTGATACGATTGTTGTGGATCATGTCTATAGATCCCGTGTTATATCTATTGGGGGTCTGGAGACCCAGGCAGATTTGTTATTGTTGGGAATGGTGGACTTTGATGTTATATTGGGTATGGACTGGTTGTCTCCGTACCATGCTATATTGGACTGTCATGCAAGTTACGTTGGCCATTCCTGGTATTTCTCGGATCGAGTGGCGGGGTTCGACCGATTTCGTCCCTAGCCGTGTCATTTCGTTCTTAAAAGCTCAGAAGATGGTCGAAAAAGGGTGTTTATCATACTTGGCTTTTGTGAGAGATGTGGGAGCTGAGTCTCCTAGCATTGATTCTGTACCTGTTGTGAGGGACTTCCCGGATGTATTCCCCTCGGACCTGCAGGGCATGCCGCCGGACAGGGATATTGATTTTGGCATTGACTTGGTGCCGGGCACTCAGCCTATATCCATTCCTCCTTATCGGATGGCACCAGCTGAGTTGAAAGAACTGAAAGAGCAGCTTCAAGAGCTTCTGGATAAGGGTTTCATCCGCCCTAGTGTGTCTCCGTGGGGTGCGCCGGTATTATTTGTTAAAAAGAAAGATGGTTCCATGCGAATGTGTATTGATTATAGGCAATTGAACAAAGTGACGGTGAAGAACAAGTACCCTCTACCGCGCATAGATAATTTGTTTGATCAGTTACAGGGTGCGAGGGTGTTTTCTAAGATCGATCTTCGTTCAGGCAATCATCAGTTGAAGATCAGGGACTCGGATATTATGAAGACTGCATTCAGGACCCGATATGGTCATTATGAGTTTCTTGTGATGTAGTTTGGGCTGACCAACGCCCCAGCAACATTTATGCATCTGATGAACAGTGTGTTCGAGCCCTATTTGGATTCATTTGTGATTGTGTTCATTGATGACATTCTAGTCTACTCCCGTAGTCAGGAGGAGCATGCTCAACATTTGAGTATTGTGTTGCAGAGATTGAGGGAGGAGAAGCTATATGCTAAATTCTCCAAGTGCGAGTTTTGGCTCGATTCCGAAGCATTTCTGGGACATGTGGTGTCTCGTGATGGTATTCATGTTGATCAGAAAAAGATAGAGGCGGTGCAGAGCTGGCCTAGACCGACCTCAGCTACAGAGATCAGGAGTTTTCTTGGTTTGGCGGGATATTATCGCCGGTTTGTTCAGGGATTTTCATCCATTGCTTCTTCATTGACTAAATTGACCCGGAAGGGTGCACCATTCGTGTGGTCGGATGAGTGCGAGGAGAGCTTTCAGAAGCTCAAGACAGCTTTGACCACAGCTCCAGTGTTAGTATTGCCATCAGCTTCAGGTTCATATACCGTTTATTGTGATGCCTCGAGAGTGGGGATAGGTTGTGTGTTGATGCGGGAAGGTAAGGTAATTGCTTATGCTTCTCGGCAGTTGAAGCCACATGAGAAGAACTATCCTGTTCATTATTTGGAGCTAGCCGCCATTGTTCATGCATTAAAGATTTGGAGGCACTATTTGTACGGTGTGTCTTGTGAGGTGTATACCGAGCATCGTAGTCTCCAGCACTTGTTCAAACAGAAAGACCTTAATTTGAGACAACGGAGATGGCTTGAGTTGCTGAAGGATTATGACATTACTATATTATATCATCCGGGGAAGGCCAATGTGGTGGCCGATGCTTTGAGCCGGAAGGCGATTAGTATGGGGAGCTTGGCATATATTCCAGCTGAGGAGAGGCCATTTGCTTATGATGTTCAGGTGCTAGCCAATCGGCTAGTGAGGTTAGATATTTCGGAGCCCGGCCGGGTATTGGCTTGTGTTGTATCTCGGTCATCTCTATATGATTGTATTCGTGAGCGCCAGTATGATGATCCACATTTGGCTGTCCTTAGGGACAGAGTTTGGCATGATGATGCTAGAGATGTCACCATTGATAGTGACGGCGTATTGAGGATGCAGGGCCGGATATGCGTGCCCAATGTTGATGGCCTTCGTGAGTTGATTCTGGAGGAGGCCCATAGCTCGCGGTATTCTATCCATCCAGGAGCCGCTAAGATGTATCAAGATTTGAAACAGCACTATTGGTGGAGAAAGATGAAAATGGACATTGTCGGACATGTAGCACGGTGCCTCAACTGTCAGCAGGTTAAGTACGAGCATCAGAGGCCCGGTGGTGTATTTCAGCGCATTGTTATTCCTGAGTGGAAATGGGAGAGGATCACTATGGACTTTGTTACTGGACTCCCTCGGACGGCGAGGAAGTTTGATTCCGTATGGGTGATTGTGGATAGACTGACCAAGTCAGCTCACTTCATTCCAGTTAGTACTACCTACTCATCGGAGCGGTTGGCAGCAATCTTTATTCGAGAGATTGTTCGGTTGCATGGAGTCCCAGTGTCTATCATATCCGACAGGGGTACTCAGTTCACTTCTCAGTTTTGGAGAGTATTTAAGCGAGAGATGGGTACACGGGTTGAGTTGAGTACAGCATTTCACCCCCAGACAGATGGGCAGTCTGAGCGTACTATTCAGATTCTGGAGGATATGTTGCGAGCATATGTGATTGACTTTGGTGGTTCGTGGAACGAGTTCCTACCACTTGCTGAGTTTGCCTACAATAACAGTTATCAGTCGAGTATTCAGATGGCCCCGTATGAGGCATTGTATGGCAGGCGGTGTAGATCCCCCGTGGGATGGTTTGAGTCTGGTGAGGTTAGATTGATAGGGACCGAGTTAGTCCAGGATGCTTTAGATAGAACAAAGTTGATCCAGGAGAGGCTTCGTACAGCACAGTCTCATCAGAAGAGTTATGCGGACCGTAGAGTTCGAGAGTTGTCTTTCATGGTTGGTGACAGAGTATTGTTGAAGGTTTCACCTATGAAGGGTGTCATGAGGTTTGGGAAGAAAGGAAAGTTGAGTCCCAGGTACATTGGTCCTTTTGAGATACTTAGGAGGGTTGGTGAGGTGGCATATGAGTTAGCCTTGCCGCCCAGATTATCCAGCGTCCATCCAGTATTCCATGTGTCTATGCTCCGGAAGTACATTGGAGATCCATCTCATGTATTAGATTTCAGTACCATTCAGCTTGATGGTGATCTATCCTATGATGTGGAGCCTATTGCCATTTTGGAACGTCAGGTGAGAAAATTGAGGTCTAAGGAGATTGCATCAGTTAAGGTTCAGTGGAGAGGTCGACCCGTGGAGGAGGCCACTTGGGAGATCGAGCGGGAGATGCGGAGCAGATATCCTCACTTGTTTGAGACTTCAGGCATGATTCTTGACCCGCTCGAGGACGAGCGTTTGATTAAGAGGGGGAGAATGTGACGACTCGGCTCGTCGTCACGGGAATTACCACCCCGTTATGTTGAAATTATATTTTTATGCTTTTATATCAGTGTTAAAGTCTATCGGGTGAGTTAGGAGTGAATTGGATTGAAAATGAGGCATATAGCCTTCTTGAAGGAAACTTGAATAAGGAAAGTCAACCCGGAGTTGACTATTTGGTTAGAGGGCTCGGAATCGGATTCTGATGATTCGGTTAGTTCCGGGAGGTGATTTGTGACTTAGGGGAGCGATCGGAATTGAATTTGGAGGCCGGTGTAGAAATAGGCTTGAATTGGCTAAGGTTGAATTTTGGCGAAATCCGAACGGTAGGTGAGATTTTGATCCGGGGTCGGAATGGAATTCCGACAGTTGCAGTAGCTCCGTTAGGTGATTTTGGATGTGCCTGCAAAATTTCAGGTCATTCGGACGTTGTTTAGTCGGGTTTTTGATTGATTGTGTAATTCGGAATGTTTTAAGGGATTTAGGCTTGAATTCGATGCGAATTATGGGTTTTGATGTTGTTAGACGTGTCTTGAGGATTTGAGCAAGTTCGAATAAGGTATTAAGATGTGTTGGTATGTTTGGATGAGGTCCCGGGGTCCTCGGGGTGTTTTCGGATGGTTAAACGGAAGGAAATCATGGAAATTGCAGGTTGAAGTGTTCTGGTTCTGTCATTTTCGCCCCTGCAGAAATGTGGGCGCGGAGGCGAGTCCGCAGGAGCGGACTGAGGAGCGCAGGAGCGCTTGGCATCGCGGAAGCGGAATCCTTTCCGCTGAAGCGGCGTCGCTGGTGCGAGTGGGTGACCGCAGAAGCGGACTTGAGGAAAAAGGGGGAAAGTCCGCAGAAGCGGATTCTTGACCGCCTGGGCGAGTCCGCAGGAGCGGACTCTGGTGCACAGAAGCGGGAGTTTTCGTAGAAGCGGGGGTTCAATCGCGGAAGCGGACGCGCGTAGGCGGTCCTTTTCTCGCAGAAGCGGAATTGGCCGGCTAGGCCGGGAATCGATGAAGCGACCCTCCGGTCGCGGATACGGACTCGTAGGAGCGGAATTTTATCCGCAGAAGCGAAAATCGCAGTGAGTTAAGTGTATCAGAAGTTAGAAAATTTCAGAACACATTTCACACATTTCGGTCTCGGCTTTAGAGGTGATTTGGGTGATTTTGAAGAGAAATTCAAGGGAAATCATCAGGTAATCAACTATGGACTTAAACTATGATTAGTATTGATAATATTATGCAATTATATCATGAAAGTGGAGGAATTTGGGGTAATTTATGGAAGATTTGACCCTAGGCTTGAACTTTAGAAAATCAAGGTTTTGAATGGGCAAATGGAGTCCGAATTTGGTAAAATTGATATGCTTAGACTCGTATTGAGATGAGGATTCCGAATATGTGACTTTCGTGATTTTTCGACAAGCGTACCGAAAGTCGGGTTTTGACAACTTTGGGAATTTTGATGTAAATTGAGTTGTATTGATTGGGTGTCGTCCCATTGGCCTAATTTGTTGTATTTCTACTGTATTTGATCGGATTCTACGCGTGCGGAGCTTGATTCTCGTGGCAAGGGCATTGCGGAGTAGTCGCCGCGCCGTATTGAGGTGAGTAATAGATGTGGGTGATGACCAGCGGGTTCGAAACCCCGGTATACCACTTTGTGACGCTGTATAGCGGCGAGACACATACTCTCTTGTGAGTGCGGGGTCAATTGTGATTGGGGACTATGACTTAATCCGACTTGTTGATACTGTACTATGATATTAGGCTATTCTTGAGCCGTCGAACCTCCTTCTCGGATGGTTGCATATTATATATTGTGATAATGGCCACTCTTGAGCCGAGGAACCCCTTCTTGGGCGGTTGAGTATACTTGTGGGCCATGAGCCAGTTATTGGATCCCGCGAAGATCGTTATCATTGTCTTATCATATTGACATGCTAGTTTACTACTAGTCCGCAGCTATTTCTGTTATCATGCTATTTCCAATCTCTGGAACTTGGTATTACTGTTTTCCAATGGAAAAATGATAAAAAGATGTTTTCAAAACTACTTTTGAGCCTGCGAGGCTGTGATTGCATATTAGCTGACTAGTAGTGGATCGTGCTGCGCACCGCAGCAGTATATATGTTGGATCGGACTGCACGCCGCAGTGATATTGTGCTTGGGCTGTAGGAGCCCCTCCGGAGTCTGAACCCCCACAGTGAGCCCGGGTACCCAAATTGGATCGGGCTACGCGCCGTAGCGGTCATATCATGCATTGCATTGCATTTTAGCTACATCTGCTAGCTGTTATACTGTTTTGTTGGTACTTGATGGTACAGGTATAGTTGATATTGATTCTGTGACAGGGTATTTGACTACAACTTTACATAGTGCTTTATTGCGGATTTCTTATCTGCGATGTCTTACCTTTGTTTATTACCACTGAGTCTGGCAGTACTCATTTTACTCCCTGCACCTTGTGTGCAGATCCAGGTACCTCTCAGCAGTGATCCAGTAGCTGTGCGAGGCGACGTTTGTGGGATATACGAGGTAGCTGCAAAGTCCGCAGGACCCGATATTCCTTCTTACTGTCTCTTGATTTTGTATTGACTTTTCTTTCCGCACTTGGTATCTTGTAAACCTTTATACACTCATGTTCAGTAGAGGCTCATGACTCTTGACCCTTGGTCTATGGGAGTTGATGTATTATGGGACTTGGTTCCCCGTTTTCGTTACATGTATCGCTGTTATTTCGTGAATTAATTTGCTTAAATGGGCTAAAGAGAGCTTCTAGTTCCGTGGTTGATATGGATTGGTCAGGCTGGCTTAGCAATGTGCTGGGCGCCATCACGACCGGATTTGGGGTCGTGACAACTTATTGTTCTCATTGCCACAATGATGATGATGATATAATTTTGTCTATTGCCACGTCCATATCCATTGATTATTCACGGTAATGATTTTGTCTTCTTTCAGACTTATTACATACTGCTATCACATTCTCTAAAGGGAATGAGAATGGAGCAAGTTCAATGGGACGGATTTTCAATTCTTTGCCCACAATCATACATGAATTTAATCGTGGCAAGGCATAGAAATTTTACCACTTCATATGGTTATAATTTCTTACAAACTCCATTAAAGTTATAATCAAACTTTGATCTTTGCTTGTATATAAAATCAAATTATAGAATTTCAAGAATTTGAAAGAAAAAAGTAAAATACTTACCTTAAATCCAGAATTTTAATCATGAAGAAAGTTCATGAAACAATTGACAATCATTATGCTCAATCCCAAAGTTTTTACTCAATTGGTTAGAGTCTCGTGCTGATAACGTGTTATGAAATAATAAAAGAAGAAGAACAATATTGCAGAGAAAGAGAGAGGGAATTCTTATTGAATTTTGGGATGATTTACAATGGGGTAAGACCTCTCTATTTATAGGATAAATATGACTTAGTCACAAAGTAAAACTCTCCACAAGATAGACATTCACTCCAAATAGAATTCTATTCTTAACATTAACGAAATAAAGCTACATACAATAATTAGAACAAAAATTAATTATTATATATACATAAAAAATGATGTTGATCTATATACAATAATATTTTGTGATGAACCCCCTTAGACCCCTAATTCACGTTTGGTTGGGTTTGGTATATAGATAGAATGGTATATATACATTTCAAAAAGCACATTCTTAATTCAAAATTCGAGTAATTAACACAATTTAATCTGGACACAGTTGAATGTTCGGTCGAATTGTTGAACATTAATTGAAACTACTAATATTCATTTCAGGTCCCCCCCCCCCTCCCCAAACCACTATTAAATCCTATGTCTCTTTTCTGAAAGTTTTCTGGTAAATAATTTGACGTTAGTTTTTAACTATTCCAATTTGTTTCATTAGTAACCCGAAGGTTTGTTTTCACGAGAGTATCATATATAGAGCCTCACAATATAATACATATGTGCACTTCATTAATGGTAAAAAAAAAACATTGTATTTAATCCCTGTATTTAACTAAAATGATACACGTTCCAATAAGTCGTCCATACACTTCATCCGTCCACTTTTACTTGACATGTATATTAAAAATACATTTTCATGTTTACTTGTCACTTTACACGTATCAAGAGAAGATAAAAATATTTTCTTTGATATACCACAATATTTATTACACATTTTAAATCATTTTCTCAAATCCAATAAAATATTCATCAATTAATAAGGGTAACATGATAAATTACACATTTAATTTATTATTTTTGTTAAGAGAAGTGAAATATCAAAACGTTACAAGTAAAAATAAAGACGAGAGTATATTTTTCTCAGTAAACTTATTGTTGGTCCCTCGACTATGACATATCGATGAACTTCTATCTTTGAACAAAAATAAGCTCACGTGTATCTTTCTTTCACATAAATTTGCGTAACCTAACTTTTTTGAAATAAATTGCTTTTTTTTTGTCCCTCAATTATGAAGAAGCGTGATAAAAAATATGGACTATTCCTTCGTGACTCTTACTATTTGAAAAGTTTAAAAAAATCATTTTTAGATAATAATTTTTTTATGCTTTTTAAATAGTTTAGTTATTAATTATTGTAACCTGACTTGTACTAGTATCTATAGAGTTTCTAAATCTGTAAATTTTAATTTAGAAAACATGAATACTTTAGTTTAACTTTCGTGCAGCGGATTATGATAGAGAGAGTATTAAGTAGTCAGCAAAGTAATGCTTTTGTTCGTTATTATTTTAAATTCCAAGTAAAATGGTAACTGATCTCTCACCACTAAATTAAATTAAGATGGGCTACTGGCAAGATATAGGTGGGAATATGCACTTTTCCACCTTAAATTGAAAATTCAACTAATTGAAGTGATTTTGATTGAAAATGAAAGCAAATTAGATTTTAGCCTACAAATGGTTGAAAGCACATCTACCTAACCCAAACACAAACAAGAAAAAGAGAAAATTACGTTGCTTCTCGTGCTTTTCCTAAAAGGGGGAGCCATATCATTTTGGATTTAGTATTTGGATATTAATAATTTTAAAAGAAATTTATTTTAGTTAATGGGTTGAGGAAACGAAAAAAAGAACCATATAGAAGAAAAAATACCTTACATTGCTCCTTCTTCTTTTTTTGATTTTTTTTATATTTTAAAACTCATATATTGATTTACACGCTTCTTATTGTGCCTATCAACTTAAATATTTGCCACCCTCATTACCAGATGAAAAGTCTTATATTTGGGTATGGAGATTAAATTTATTTCATCTGTACTTCCAGATAGTTTAAATTTTGAAACATCTGGTATCGGTGGAGGAGAAAATTCTTATCCTTGCAAATTAAGAGTCTGAAAGACAAATTTTATCATAATCGGGCAACCAGTACTCCTGTTGAAAAAAAAGGGGTTGATTTCCTCAATGTAACATAATTTGTCATATAAATAAAGATAAAAATATTTGCTTTTTAACCCCAAAAAATAACTTTGACGAGTTTTAAATGGGTATAGTAGGAAATCTTGACTAATAAAAGTGTCTAGATCAAATATATCTGGCACGGCTGCACATTATTAAAATAAATTAATGTCATTAATTAAGTGTGATCTATTGCTCGGCTAATTATGTATACCCTAAAAATTGAATAATAATTAAATTTATAGTGTGGTTTTAAGGACGCGTAATTTCACCTAATACCAATTGATGAATATGAAGAATTAGTAATAGAAATCAACAGTAAGATAAAGCAATCCAGTGTTTGAATGGAATTCAGCCTTCGAGCTCGCATACCCTCAAGCTGATTGGCATAAGAACGGTTAAAAATATAAGCAATCTGATGAACTAGATTATAAATTAAAGAGAAAGTGTTATATTGCTTAATATTCTAGAATGTAAGCCATTTACAAATGATTGGAACTCTTTATATAGTAGAGGAATCCTAATTATGGTATAACTCTAATTTCAAAAGGAAATCCCGTGATTAGCTAATTAACTGTTCTTGATTTGATTCGTTCCGAGATTTCTGCCACGATCTTCGATCAGTCATGGATATCTCGCCTTTCTGTTATTGTGCTACCTTCGATCTTGCTCTATGTCTGTCTCACTCGGGCTCGATCACTACCGGTCTCGCTCTTGACAAGTACCACGAATCTTCGAACTTGTACCTTGTCCTCGTACCTCGGTCCGATCTAGTGAGCAGAAAAGGCGAAGGCCAACGTGAAGGCGATTGTGACCGTCTGCCGATCCGATGCTGAAGCCGCTCAAGCTCGAGCAAATGAAGTTTCCAATTCTGCTAACACTTGAGCATACTAGGTTGTGAAGCATATCAAGTTCCAGTCTCGAAGAGAGACTCTTGAGGGAAATTCAAGCTCGCGATTTTGACCTTGCTGTCGAGATCAAGAATGAGAAGAACTTGAGGCTGAAGCCAAAGCGTTGCTCTCTTCTGATGATGATTTTGGTATCGGAAAAGGCTATGAGGATGAGGATGCTTCTCCTGGAGAAGATTAAGTGTTTAAGATCTTTTCATAAATTCTGATCGAGTCATGTTGCCCTTGTAAATAACTTTTTGACATATAAAAGGTCTTTTCTTTCCCTTTCGGTTCTGTATTTACATTATTTTATTTATGCTTTATGAAATTGCATTCATAGGCTAGAGGTTCAGGCAATTCAGACCGAAGCCAAACTAATTTTGAGTGAGTACTTGCTCGAAGTCGAAGTAGAATAACCTTTAGGTCGTAATTAAGTGAGGATGATCCCTCGAACTTAAAACAACATGGCCCTTAGGCTGGTATGGCCTCAAAAGAATAGCTTTTTTTCCCCTTTTCAACTTAAAAAGGTTAATCATATAGAAATTTATTATGCCTTAGCATGAAATAAGTTTGTTCGAGAGTTAGAACAATCTGACACCCCTTAGGATTTTCAAGGGTTGATGTTAGGGGTGTTCATAAAAATCCAAAAATCCGAACCAAACCCAAACCAAACCAAACCGACCAAAAAAATCGATACTTTTTGGTTTGGCTGGTTTTGGTTTCGAAAATGAAAATCGATCAAATTTGATTTGGTTTTGGTTTTAACTAAAACAATCGTATCAAACCGAATATAGGAGTAGCTATTTTAAATATATACATATATATATGTACTTTTCTACAAAGTTTTAAATTTTTTATAGTAAATATTAATCATTTATACTTTTAGTACAGTCCGACACCCCTTAGGATTTTCGAGGGTTGATGTTAGGGGTGTTCATAAAAATCCAAAAATCCGAACCAAACCCAAACCAAACCAAACCGACCAAAAAAATCGATGCTTTTTGGTTTGGCTGGTTTTGGTTTCGAAATTGAAAATCGATCAAATTTGATTTGGTTTTGGTTTTAACTAAAACAATCGTATCAAACCGAATATAGGAGTAGCTATTTTAAATGTAAACCTATATATATATATATATATATATATATATATATATATATATATATATATATATATATATATATATATATATATATATATGTACATAAACAATTTTATACAAAGTTTTAAATTTTTTATAGTAAATATTAATCATTTATACTTTTAGTATAGTTCTTTACCTTTATATTCTAGTTTAATTGATAGTTTTTTTTCTTAAGTGTAAGAATCTATTTCATGTTAAAAATAATATATTATTAATTGAGTCCTTAAATTATTGATCACTATTTGATTTAATTATCATCAATATATCTTTATAAATAATAGATTTTTCAAAGAGCAATAGATTTAATAGTGTTACGTTGAAATATGGTCGCCGAAATGTGTGTTTGGTAGTGTATGTCTTATATTTAAGAAAACGTCGACAAATAGACAAAAAAACCAAAAAAATCAACATAAACCAAATCGAGAAAAAAATAACTTAATTGGTTTGGTTTAGTTCTAATATTTGAAAAACTGACTTACTTGGTTTGGTTTCTTTTTAGGGAAAAACCAATCCAAACCAAACCATGAATACCCCTAGTTGATGTGATCGAAACCCTTTATAATTTTGCCAATGGTAGCCCTTTTAACTGGAATTGTGAAGATTTTAGACAGCCTGCTTCATTACAAAATTCAGACGTCTCCGAACCGTGCTAGTTTGGTTGTAGCCTTTAACTTGGGATTTGCTTTTTGGGCTTGTTTCCTGATTACACTTTGAACTTGTTTGAAGTGTCGATCCCCGAAAGAGGTAGCCATGGCCTATAAAAATGAGGGTTGCCTTTTTAAGATCTTATGATCCCGAGATTTTAATAATTCGATTACATAGAATTTTCAGACGACAGCCCCGGAGTAAGGGGTAAGTTGTTTGAACTTCAGTTGTGATCGACCCTTAAGCATGTTTCCACAACAGACTAAAAGTATGAAATTGTAAAAAAAAAAAGTCTAAGGCATGAAATATTTGGGAAGGAAAAATACTCCTCTCAATAGATTATACATGTGTACATGCTTGCATTTTAGCGTTTGAGTAACCTACATGGCATGGTTTGTTTGACCGTTTGGCTCTTATAAAATTTTCCCTATCGAGACCCTGATGGCACGAAGTATCTTCCTTGTAACAAAGTTCACATTCGAGGGTGATGCCCCCCAATATTCAAAGCTGATTGAAATAAAGCCTCGAATACTGTTAAATTGCTCTAAGTTAGCATGAACAACGGTTGCCTTATTAAAAACCTCGCCTGAAAAACCATTTGGGATAAAAACCGATCTAATGGAAAAAGTGTGCAATGCGTGCTCTCAGACCTAAGGACTTTGTGATGAAGAATCCTTCAATGTCTTCGATTTGAACACCTGCAATTGTCAGTATAAAATATAAATGAAAATGGAGAATGTTGTACCTTAGTAGTAATATCATTTGAGGAGTGATACGTTCCAATTGTTTGGTAATTTCTCACCATCCATCGTGCCAATTTTGTAGGATCCTTTTCCAATGAAATCTAGGACTTAATAGGGTCTTTCCTAGTTCGTGCCAAGTTTTCCTTTGTTTGGGTCTCAAGTATTATGGTGACCTTTCATAGAACTAAGTCCCCATTTTTAAAGTGTCAAAGATTGGCTCTTCGGTTGTAATACCTCTCGATCTGTTGTTTATGTGAGGCCATTCGAATTAGGGTGGCTTCCTGTATTTTATGTAGAAATTCGAGGGTTATATTCATATCTTCGTGATTTGACTCTTCTGTTGCATACCGAAACCTAAAGCTAGGTTTCGTGGTATCGACCAAGATCAGAGCTTCGGCACCATAGACTAAAGAGAATGGTGTTTCCCCTGCACTGGATTTCGAGGTTGTTTGATACGCCCAAAGTTCCTTGGGAAATATTTCTTTCCATTTTCCTTTAGCTTCGTTTAATATCAGATTTTGGATGATAGTCTTGCTTGTCGATCCGGCCTGTCCGTCCTCACTAGCATGATACGACATTGACATGATCCTTTTTATTTTGTGGTCTTCAAAAAACTTCGTCACTTTGCTGCCGATGAAGTGATTTCCATTATCACATAGTATCTCAGCAGGCACTCCAAATCCGTATATAATGTGGTCCCAAATAAAGTCTATAACTTTTTTGTCTTTGATATTCTCAAAGTTATGTGCTTCAACCCACTTAAAGAATAGTCAGTCATAAACAAAATGAATTTAGCTTTATCTAGGGCCGAAAGTAGAGGGCCGAAGATATCCATTCCCTATTTTACGAATGTCTGTGGGGATAAGATTGAGTGGAGTTTTTCTCCTTGATGGAGGATCATCAGCGCATACCTTTAACAATTGTCTCACTTTCAAACAAATTCTTTAGTATACTTTTCCATATCGTCCCAATAGTATCATGCTCTGATGACTTTGTGAACCAATGACTCGGCACCTGAATGATTTCCGCAAGTTCCCTTATGAATTTCTCATAAAACATAGTCGGTGTCTCCTGGTCCCAAATATTTTTCTAACGGTCCATCGAATATTCTCCTATACAGTGTTTCATCCTCGGCCAATGTGAACCGTGCGACCTTCGTGCGTAGAGTCCTTGATTCTTTAGGTTCCGACGAAAGCATCCCATTCTTTAGGTACTCGATGTACTTATTCCTCCAATCCCAGGTTAGACTTGTGGAGTTTATTTAGGCTTGTCCTTCTTCGATTAATGACCTTAAAAGTTGAGCAACAATCCCCGAGTTAAGTTCATCATCTTCAATCGACGATTCCATATTTGCAAGGGCATCGTCGTTCTATGTTGTTCTAGAGGTACGTGTTGTAGGCTCCATTCTTTAAATCTATGTAGAGACACTTGTAATTTGTCTAAGTACTTCTGCATTCGATCTTCTCAAAACTTGAAAGTTTTGTTGACTTGATTTACCACAAGTTGGGAGTCGCACTTGGCCCCGATGACCTCCGCTCTCAAGCTCTTAACTAGCTCGAGACATGTAATCATGGTCTCATACTCGGCCTTATTGTTAGATAATATCAAAGTTATGATAGACTGTCTAATTATATTACCTGTGGGTGGCTTCAAATAGTGCCTAGCCCGGACCCCCTCACATTCGAAGCACCATCTGTGAATGGGGTCCACACCCTTAATGATGTATCTATTTTTAATAATAGTTCCTTTTCGACCTCGGGTATGAGGGCTGGCATGAAGTCGACCACAAAATTTGCCAAGATGTGAGATTTGATGGCCGTTTGGGGTTAATACTCGATCTCATACCCGCTGATTTGGATGGCCCATTTGGCCAGTCGACCCAACAGTTCGGGCTTGTGAAAATGTTGCAAAGGGGGTAGGTGGTTGCACCACAAATTGGATGACATTGAAAATATGGTTTAATTCCTAGAGGCGCTTATCAAAGCAGGCGCTAACTTTTTTAAGTGTGCATATCGGGTCTCGGCTTCACCTAAGGCCCGACTAACATAATAAACTGGAAATTATGTACCTTGCTCTTCTCGAACAAAGACCCCACTTACCTCTATCTTCGAGACCTCTAAGAATAAGTAAATTTGCTCGTGCACTTCGAGTTGTGAAGCAATGGTGGGTTTCACAAGTATTGTTTGAGTTTTCCTAAGGCATATTGACATTTCGGGGTCCATTCGAAAATGCTCTTTTTCTTAAGCAGTGAGAAGAACTGGTGGCTCCTATACGATGACTTTAAGATAAATCAATCCAAGGCAGTTATGCATCATGTTAACTTTTATATAACCTTGACATTATCAACAACTTTGATGTCTTCGATTGCCTTAATTTTATCGGGTTTGATTTTAATTCCCCGATTTGATACCATAAAGCCGAGGAACTTGCCCGAACTGACCCCGAATGCACATTTTGGGTTAAGCTTCATGTTGTACTTTCTCAGTATGTCGAAGGTCTCCTGGAAATGGTTTAAATGGTCCTTTACTCGCAGGGACTTAACTAGCATATCATTAGTTTAAACCTATATTGATTTACCTATTTGTTCTTCGAATATTCGATTTACTAGGCTATGATAAGTAGTACCAGCATTTTTTAGTTCAAAATATTACATTTTAGCAATAAGTGCCATTTTTGTGATAAACGAAGTCTTTTCCTAATCCTCCGAGTTCATATGTATTTGATTATTCTCATAGTAGGCATCGAGAAAACTAAGAATCTCATGGCCAGCCATGGCCTCGATCATGATATTGATATTCGGCAATATTTTTCTATTTGACTTTTTTCCCTTTTGACTCCTGGCCCTTGTAGCTGAAAGCGACGATATCATTATCACCTCGTCAATTGCAAACATTTCTTTGGTGGCAGGTTATTCACTGTATAATATTTTGACTCCTTCCGATGTTGGGAACTTTAGAACTTGATAAAGTTGAATACTGACCTCATGTTATGGATTCAAGGCCTATGGATCGGAGCATTATATCTCATGTCACCCTCGATCACATCGAATTTTGTTTCTTGGATGGTCTAGTCCACATTCACTTGTAAGCTAATTTCCCCTTTGGTAGTTTCAATCGTCATGTTGAAGTCGTTAAGTACTCGAGCTACGAGTATAATATGATCTTGCAGGCGATCGAGTCGTTCTACGAACCTTGATCGAATGATATTGACCGAGCTAATTAGGTCAATCAACACATATTTAACTTGAATTTTATTCATAAGGATAGATATTACCAGTGCGTTGTTGCTCGATTCCTTGTGCATCCTCATCGTTGAAAGACAATGTTTCTTTTGGTAAGTAGTCTCGAGTTCGCTTTTTCCTTGTGATTGTCACCTTGGTGCATTTAAATATCGTTCCTAGAAGAACATTGACTCCTCAACTATCATGTTAATCACACACTTCTTTTCTTGTTCGTTCTGTCTCTTAGAATGTTAGTTTTTAAGTGGTTCTTGGCTTGATCACTTAAGAATTCTTGAAGGTGACCCTCGTTAAATAGACGTGCTACCTTCTCCCTCAACTGTGTGTAGTCTTCGATTCTATGACCATGGGTACCATGGTTTTTGCACATTTTAGGATTCCTTTGAGCTGGATTGGTCTGTAAGGGTCTATGCCATCTAGTATCCTTAATTCGTCTAATGGCTGATACAATACCTGATACAATACCTGATGCATAGATGCTGAAGTTGTATTCTGATAGTCGAGGTTCTTTGGACCTAGCATCCCTATCAAAATCACTCTTGCTCATGATCCCCTAGGAACTCTGTCCCCGATCATTCCTTCTATTATTTTGTATGAGGTTGTATGCAGAACCGTTACTTCTTTTATCTCCATTGTACAGCTGGTATCTGTCTTTGTTCGATCATGGTTCCTGATAGACGTCCCTTTTAACTCTATCCACGAGCCTATTGGGATAAATCGAACTAATAGGAGTCCCCAGTTGGTCATCTTTGACCCAAATCTTTGACTAATACCGATTGTGTACATTATCCCAATTGAAAGTGGATATTAAATCAAATTTTGGTTCAACTGTTGTGAAGCTATGGAACTCCGAGTGTTGAGACCTTGTGTAAAAGCTTGAAAAGTCCAGTTGTCGGTGACTGGAGGAGAATATATTCTCTCTATTTGGAATCGAGATACAAATTCCCTGAGCATCTCTTTTTCTTTCCATCTTACCTTGAAGAGGTCTGATTTTCTTTTTGCAACTTTAATGGCCCCAGTGTGGGCTTTCACAAAAGAATCTTCGAGCATAGCAAACGAATCAATAGAGTTAGGTGGTAAGTTATGATATCATATCATGGCACCCTTTGATAACATTTCTCCAAACTCTTTCAATAGAACGGATTTAATTCCGTAATCTTTGAAGTTATTCCCATTTATTGCGCATGTGTAAGAAGTGACATGCTCATTGAGGTTAGTGGTTCCATTGTACTTAGGAACTACTAGCATAAGAAATTTTTTCGGGATGGGCTTCAGAGCCGCACTTGAAGGGAAAGGCTCCGACACGAACTTCTTTGAATCCAAACCCTTTAGAATCGGTGGTGCCCCTGGTATTTAGTTAACCCCGAAGTTGTACATTTCTATATTTTTGTCGATTGCCTCAATTTTCTTCTGATTCAATTCATATAGTGTGATCTTCGAGGATTTTCATAATGGCGGGGCCAGTCCTCAATGCATTGGTGTTCGATCTCTCTAGTACATGTTAAGCTTTATCAACAAATTTTTGTGATGGTTCGAGCTCGATTCAGCTTGGTGCTCGATTCTGGTTTTGGAGTTGTGCTACCACAACTTTTTGAGTTTGCAACATCTCGAATATCATTCGAAGGCTAATTTCGCCCTCTTCACCGCTCTGTGCGTCCTGATCGGTTGCTCGAGCATCTCTACATATGCTATTTTCAGGATCACCCAAATTCCCATTATTGGAAACATAGGAGCTAACTGGATCAATTGGGTTCGTGACTGGTGGTTTATCGAGGTTGACTGGAGGTACTCCGTTTTACAGGGCGACTTTATTTTTATTCTCGCCCTGAAGACCAAGGCCATTGTCTGTGTGAGTGGGTACTACTTGAGAGTTTGACATGTTGCTTCCTCAAACCAAAGACACTTACGAGAACAAGTATAAATTTGTGTGTGGTATGAGAATTAAAACTAGTCAATCACTATTGTTCTTAGCTCCACGGTAGGCGCCAGACTATTTATTTTAAAATATGGATAACAATTAAACTTATAATATGATTTTAAGGACACTTGATTTCACCTAATACCAATTGATGAATATGAAGATTAGTAATAAAAATCAACAATATGATTTTGCAAACCAGTGTTTGAATAAAATTCAGCCCTCGAGCTCGGATACCTCAAGTTGATTGGTATGAGAACAGTTAAAAATATAAGCAAGCTGATAAACAATAGTATAAATTAAAGAGACAATATCATATTGCTTTGATATCTCACCTTGTATGTCGTTTATAAATGATTGCAACTCCTTTTTATATAGTAGAGGAATACTAATTATGGTATAATTCTAATTACAGAAGGAAATCCCATGATTAGCTAATTAGCCATCCTTTATTTGATTCGTTTCGAGATTTCCGCCACGATCTTCTGCGAGTCACGTATATCTCACATTTATGTTATTGTGCTACTTTTGATCTTGCTCGATATCTTTCTCATTCGGTCTCGATCACTATGGTTTCACTCCTGACACGTATTTTGAATCTTCGAACTTGGCACCTTGTCCTCGTACCTCTGTCCGACCTATTACCGGACCAGTCTTCGATCCTTCATACTGGTCTCGGTAAATCAACAAAATCGATGGGCCCGATTTTAACCGTACACAAATTATTCTTCCAATTTCTGGAAGTGGTTAATAATTTTATATTGTTTATTATTTTTTGAAAAGAATAAAAAGAAAATAGGAGATGGTATTAATTAAATGACGTACTTGATTAACGTACGTAAGTTTATTTGTGAGTTGTGAGAGATGAAGGAGCCATTGCTCAAAGATATTCTATGAATCGTTTTATGCTTAGCCGGTGAAGTTAATTCCCTAGCAAAATGCAAACTATTTAGGAAAATGGGAAACAAATTGGGAACTTATTAATTTGATAAATATTACAGTTATTCATCACCAGTTACTTCTTCTTGCAAATAAATCTCTAATTAATGTATATCTTATTAATTCACGTATCAGAAATTGTCTTTAATCCAATTGATTGCATTTCGGAGTGTGAATCCTGTTCTTTAGGCTTAAAAAAATGACAAAATCTTTGATTCCCTGTTATCTCTCCCTCTTTTCAGACCAAACAAAAGAGAAACCCTTTCTTTATACTCCATCCTAAAGTAAACGAAAATCCTCACTCTTACGTGATGTTACAATAAATTATACTCCTACTAAATTTCCATAGTTAAGTGATAAAATGTGGTGAAAATTTATGGTAGTATTAATTAACCAATTACTTCTAGTTTCGCCACTGATTGAACTATATATTACTAATAAAAATTGAACAATTTTTATTCCAGTTTTAGCCTCCAAATAAGGAATGGAATTGAACTTAATTTTCTTAGCATACTTAGCTTGAAAAACGCGCCTATGAAATCTCCGACGACATAGTATAAGTCACAAAACCTGCATGTCTACGTTGTTTGCTTAATTACTACCTCTCTCTTTACTAGTACTCCCTCCGGTCCAAAATAAGTGATGTTTTGGGTGTTTGCACACATATTAAGACAATCACCTTTTAGTATTTATTAGCAATAGAATTGACCATTTTAACCTTACTATCTCACATAAACACTCCTAACACATATTCCAATACTATTTACTCCAAGGACAATATAGGAAAAACATCATAAAGTCATTCTTGAAATCCGAAAACATCACTTATTTTGGACCACAAAAAAATGGCCAAAACATCACTTATTTTGGACCGGAGGGAGTACTACACAAATCACAAGAATAAAGAGAGAGAATCAATCCCCTTTAGCTCTGCCACTTTTCAGTTTCTTTAAATTTATTATTTTATTTTACATACTATATTTACAGAAGAAACGAGAAAAAGAGAAAAAGAGGGAAGAAAGTTAAACCCCACCATCGTATCATGTTTGGCTTTTTCCTTATAGTATATAAATGCTTCCTCCAAATCCAATAACTTTGGCCTGCCCTAAACCAAGAAACATATCACAAAGTTATAGGCATAGGTTTTGCCAACCGACTAGACTACAATATAGAGAGACCCTCCCTCTCTTCTCTCTATAGAACAAATCAAGTCATTGTTTTGCTTTGTTTGCTTCTTCCATTTTTTGGTTGTGGTGAAAAAAACTTATTGATATGGCCATTCAAGCGCAGTTGTATCCGGAAAATCTTGGTTTTCCGTTAAGAGTTTCAGAGGATTTGATGGAGAATAATTCTTGTGGATTCAATCAGTTTTCTTTTAACACTCAACAGCAACAATATTACGAGTACCCACAACAGCATCAGCAGTTGCAAAATCTGTACCAAAAAGACAATCAGAATTTGATGCAATTCGTCCCAAAATATAACAATAGTTCTGCACAAACAATGCCAACGTTTTCCCAGAGTCTAACTTCCCAGTTAGAGAAACAGAATATTGAGATCAATCGGTTCATCAGTTTACAGGTAATTAATGCTTCTTCTATCTCGATGTGTTTCTGTATCAATACAATCTATATGAAGCAAGAATTAAGTCTGTTTGATTTTGCTTTGAAAACAGAACGAGCGACTGAGATTGACACTGCAGGAGCAAAGAACGAAACAAATGGCATTAATCTTGAGAAAATACGAGTCAAAGGCAGAGTATTTGCTAAAACAAAAAGACGAAGAAATTGCAAAGGCAGCAAACAGGACAACTGAGCTACAAAATTTCTTGAAAAGAATGGAAATAGAGAAGCAAACATGGCATAGAATGGCGAAAGAGAAAGAAGCAATGGTGATGTCACTTAACAACACGATTGAACAGTTAAAAGAGAGTGCTTGTTCATCAACAAACAGAGCTATTGCTGAAGATGCAGAGTCTTCTTGTCATGTAGCAGAGGAAGATAAAACAGAACAACAGTATGGACATCAGATGATGATGATGATGTGCAAAAGCTGCAATTCTAGGAAATCGTGCATGATTTTCCTGCCTTGCAGACACCTATGTTCATGCAAATATTGTGACACTTTTCTCCACTCATGTCCTGTCTGTAGTATGTTGAAGAAAGCTAGCATTGAAGCCTTGATTTGATCTGATGTGAAAATGACTTGTTTCCAAGAAAATTAATGGTAGTAGTTCGTGGATAGATTAGTCATTCTATATATATTCATTAATTTCTTGACTATCTTGTTTTTCTCTGTCTACTTTTTGATGACTTGAACAGATTTACATACAATTAGCAGTGAGACATGGCAGTAGCATCTTTTTCCTTTCTTGGTGACATTACTTTTATTCTTTCACTTTTAGGTTGATTTGATTATTCGTATCTGATTCTCTAGCAATCCTTCTTACTTCTTACTACGTATAATTTAGTTGAATCGTGACGGAAAGGTTAAAAGCAATATGTCAGAAATTAAAATGGAACGAGGGCCCGAGCACATTCTTTTTCTTTTGTTTTTCTCATTTTGAAGGAAAAGCTCCAAAGAAAACTCTAGTGAGTAGTACTATTTTGGGTTTTTATTCAAACAACTGATTCTTATCATTATCATTTTTTAAAAGTATTTTTAAATATTAAGAGGTTGATTTTTTATTTAATACGGAATATTAAATGTGTTATCATACGTTTTAACGATTTTTTTTCTTTTTGGGCAGAGAATATATCGAATTTTAAATGTTTCCCTTTTGTCCTTTGTTTTTCTTTTCTCTTTTTCTAGGTTCTGTTCCCTTTGTTGTAATTAGTAACTTACTACAACTTATAAGAGTAAAGAGAATGAGAATGGCAATGCATAAGCCATGTTGTTAAAGGTTGTATAGTTGGGAAGGGTAAAATCGGAAACAATACTTATCCAGACTTCTCGGTGAAGACGAAATATGGGTACGAACATACGAAGTTGAATTCGAGGCTGGGAGCATTTTGTGCTGAGGCCTATAAAAGATGAACGGTGTGCTCACCCTCGAGCTATGAAGTAACACTCCCCAGACCCAAAATGAGCTCTAGGACCTCGGAAAATATGGCAAACGATTGTGCACGATTAACAGAGGGACATGATATCTGTATCCAATCGGATATCACGGTGCAGATCACGCCCGATGTTGGTTATGGATTAGTAATTCACGAAAAGTGATGAATTTTACCTTTTTAAAAATTGTACTTGGAATAAAATTTTCCTACTATATAAAGTAGAAGCTTTTTCTGATAACACACGTTCTAACACGCAAAACAAGGCAATACAAATTAATTTTTTCTACTTTCTAACTATTGCAAAGTTCTTATTTTATTATTATTCTTCATTCACAATTGACTTCGAGCCAACAGTCCGATCGAGAGTAAAACTACTGTTCAACCTAAGTTTCGAGTCAAGCCGTAAATACTACAGTTAGTTTGATTATTCATTTTGTTTTTAATTCATGTATTTAATAATCTTGTTAAATCAATCCACATATCCTTAAAACCGCATGCAAATTTAATTATTATCCATTTGAAGGGTAAACTGTTTGGCGCCCACCATCGGGCTAAGGATAATAGTGGTGATTTGATAGAAATCTCCATAACACACTCATATTTTATGGTTTTTTAAAAGTCTTTGTAACGACCCGACTGGTCATTTTGAGAGAGCCCTGATCCCCTATTTATTCCTCCCTCTGCCTCATTTTGTTGTTACTTGATTTGTTGGGGTGCTTGGTGTGGGATTCAGAAGAGTTTCAAAGTGAAATGGGACACATGGTCCATAAGTTTGAAGTTTAAATTGTAAGAGTTGATCATAGGTTGACTTGTGTGAAGACGATTTCGGAATAGAGTTTCATCGATTTCAGTAGCTCCGCATGGTGATTTTAGTCTTAGAGACCATGTTCGAATATTAATTTGGAGTTACGTAGATCATTTCGACGGTAATTGGTGAAAATGGGAGAGTTGGAAGATTTTTTAAAAGAGAGATCGGGATGGACTTTTTGATATTGGGGTCGGATTCTGATTTCGGAAGTTGGAATATGTCTGTAATATCAAATGTGACTTGTGTGCAAAATATGAGGTCAATCAAACTTGATTTAATAGATTTCAAAATCGAACGTGGAAGTTAGAAGTTTAAAAGTTCATTAAGCTTGAATTGGATGTGATTTATGATTTTAACTATAACGACCCGATCGGTCGTTTTTGCTTCACATTCCCTTTAGTAAGGCTTCTCGTATATGCTTTTACTATTTTATGACTTGCGGGGATGGTTGGTTCGGGTTTGAAAGGGTTCAGATTAAAATCGGAACACTTAGTTCCTTAATATTGACTTAAAGGGTTAAGCTTGACTTGGATCAATATTTGTAGTAAAAGACCTTGGAACCATTATTTGACAGTCCGAATAGGTTTTTATGATGATTTTGGACTTGGCGTATATTCGGATTGGAGCGTTGCAGCGTTTATATTAAAGGTTCGCACATTGAAGGTTTTCCTAGTTCTTTATATTTGGTTTGGAGTAGGTTTTGGTGTTATCAAGGTCTGATCAGGATTCCGAGCCCGAGAATAATTCTGTATGATGATTTAAAATTTGCACGCAAAATTTGGTGTCAATCCGAGTAGTTTAAATATGTTTCAGCGCGTTTGGAGTAAGTTGGAAGAACTTGAAGTTCATAAGTTGATTCTATTTGGTTTTGGGTTGCGATTCTTAGTTTTGATATTATTTCCCACATATTGAGGGTGCAAGCGAGTCCATTTTATATATATGAACTAGTTGGTATGTTTGGTCGAGGCCTCGGGGCCCTCGTATGGGATTCGCACGGTCGTGGGAGCTTGATTGCTCTTTGGAGAAGAGCTTATAATGGCTGGCATCTCGTGCGTTCGCACCTGCAGTTGGAATGGTCGTAGGAGTGGCGCTGCATGTGCGACATCTTGTGTGTAGAAGTGGAAAGGAATGGGGTCAACGTATCCGCATATGCAAAGCTCTTTCTGTAGAAGCGGACCTGCTTGTGCGATGAGGGGATTATAGGAGCGGAGAAGGCCAATGTAACAAGGTCGCAGGTGCGAGAGGCGAGCCGTTGAAATGGGCTCGCAGGTGAGGTGCCCTTCCTCAGGTGCGCTTAGTGCTGGGCTATATGTGTTCCGCTAAAGCGGTATCACGAGTATGACCCATGGTCTACAGAAGCGAAATCGTTGTAGGTAGTGAGGGCTTTTAATGTCGGGAGTTAGATAAATTTAGCTCATTTCTTTCATCTCTTTGGCTATTTTGGAGCTCTTTGAAGAGAGGTTTTCATCTAACACTTTTAGGTAAGTAATTTCTATATGAGATGAGTTTAGTACATACTATATTTTAGGTAGATGACTCGATTCTTAGCATATAAAGTGTAAAATTTGTGGGTTTAGTTGAAAAAACTAAATTTTGATAAAAATGAGATTTAACCATGAAAATAATTATGGAATTAGGTGAAGATTATATATTTGAGTTTTTGAGGTTATGGGTAATAATTATCTGCAAAATTTGTAGAATCCGGGACATGGGCCCGGGGTGAATTTTAGGAATCTTTTAATTTGAGTTGGTTAATTACTCTAATAGTTGAATTATTAACTTATGAGATCATATTGATTAATTTATATAACATTTGGCTAGCTTCGGATTTGTTCGGTATCAAGTTGGGTACGTAGAGTCAATTTGTGGCCGGAAAGTGAGCTTTGAGGTGAGCTAAGTCTCTTGCCTAACCTTATAGGAGGCAACATACCCCATAGTTGATTTAAATTACTATTTGCTTCTAATTGTTGGGGCTATTTACACACGAGATGACAAGAGTCAGTGTATAGCTACTAATTATGCTTAAGTTCGGATAGTTTAAGACCCAAATCATGAAATAATATTTGCACTCTACTTGTTAATTAAAGTACCTAAATTATATTAAAACTTGATAAAGGATTTGTAAAGACCTAATTTCACTAACTTAAGTTTTGGCGGGTTACTTCACCGTTAACAAAAGTTGTGCTTCTTTGTGTATTAGCCTCATAATAGCTTTTTAAATCAGATGTTTATAAAGTATGCTCTGTTCTTCTAGAGCGTGCCGAACACCTCAGCAGTATTATAGATGTATCTATAGTTCGTGTCGCTCGACCCTCCTCAGTGTACACATTATACTGGATCGGGCTATGCGACCACATCATAATACGTGCATGTTAATTCTTGGAGCCCGAATACACATGATATTATTTTCATGAATTTAGAGGTTATAATTTATTTATTTGCGAGATTTATTTTGAATTTGTATGTGTTAGTGGAGGGCATTCGTAATTTACTATTTGTTAAAGAGTCATTTAATCATTGTTCTATTGTATTAATATTATTGTTCACATATCATATGCCTATTTAGCATTTCTCTATCTCATTGTTAGCCCATAGTAAGTGTCGATGTCGAGCCTCATCACTACTTCTTCGAGGTTAGATTGAATACTTATTGGGTACATGTTATTTATATAGTCACGCTACCCTTATACACTAATCGTGCAGGATCTGAGGCATGTGCATCTAGAAGTCATTCTGACGCACCCCCGATACCCCGAGGCTTAGTGGTGAGCTTCTTTCCGAGTCCATTCTGCAGCACTTGGAGTCTCTCATTTTTTATTTTATTTTATGTCTACTCTATTTCAGACAGTAGCTTAGCATTTTGTATATTCTACTAGTTGCTCATACACTTGTGACACCAGGTCTTGGAATACATGCTAGTAGACTTTATGGTTTTGGAGCATTTCTTTCACTGCATTTTCTCACTCTTCAGCTATCACTTTATTTTATTAAAAATATATCTACTCTATATTTTCTCAATAAATAAAGTTCAACTAATTAGAAATTTATTAAAAAGAACAATTACATGGTTAGTCCACAGTTGACTTGCCTAGCGGCAACGTTGTACTCCGTCACGATCCATGGGAGAAATTGGGCCGTGACAACATGGTATCAGAGCACTACGTTCACGTAGGTCTAAGTTATGAACAGGGCTAATAGATTCTTGAGAATCAGTGTGGAGACGTCCATACTTATATTTGAGAGGCTATAACTATCGTGCAATTGATGTTGTGCTAAGTGTCTTGCTCTTATTCTCTCACAGAATGTGAGAACACGCAGGGCAGATGTGCCCGACCATGGAGGAGTTTCTCCCCTTATTGCTAGAGGCTGAGGTTGAGGCAAAGTCGAGGGCAGGCTCTAACTCATGGCCGGGGATAAGGACATCACAGAGTTGCTCTGGTTGTGCCACCAGCGGATCCTATGGAGGATCCTGCTATTGAGAAGCAGGGCGAGGTGCCTGAACTGGAGCTAGCCCTAGTGGATTTCATGTCCGTACCGGGATACCAGGAGTTCATGGGCCATATGATGCGGTTCATAGATTCTATGACTTAGGCTAGTTTATTTCCAGCGGACCCAACCATATTTCAAGTGGGAGGGAGAGCATAGACCCTTAGCGCTCAAGCTCCATGTTATGCAACTTTCATATATCAGACCCCAGGCGCACTATCCATGGGCGGAGCTTTGCCAGTTGTAGCAGCTATACCTTAGCCCAGACTAGTTGCTGCCAATGAGCCGTAGAAACTATTGGACAGATGGACCAAGCTACATCCTCCTATCATTGGAGGTGAACGACATGATGACCCCCGAGACTTATTGATTGTTGCAAAGGTGGACTTTGTTCATACCCAAATTTTTCCTCTTATTTTTAAAATACATATATATACTTTCAAAATAGTACATATGCATCATTATTTAGTTTACAAACATATACAAGCATTTTTCATAATTTTCCCACAATTTTTAAAGGTTTTGTATCAATTTATTTCTACACTTTTATTATATAAATATCCAATAATTATCCTTCAAATCATTTTATGATGATCGAATCGTTTGAACTTGTCATTACACGAATATGAGGTCTTAAAAAAATTTCAGTGCATCTCTTATAATTACATTTGTATGTTTAAGACTAAATTGCATATTTTTTGCAATAATAGCCCATATGCATATAATTACATTATTTATATGAAAAATGACCTTTTAAATTTTTATAATGTTAAGTAATTATCTTTTATCATTTTTATGTATAAATGATATTTTGTTATTTATTTATTACTTTTATAAATTATTTATTTGATTAAAATTGAGTATTTAAAATCTGGCCCTAATTTCATTAGTAATTGCGGACCTAACTACCCTAACATACCTCTACCCTGGCATCTAGCTCTAGCAGCGACTGCAGTATAGGGCACTAGCTCCTTCTCACCAGATACAGATGAATGTATCCTCACCATCTATGAGAGAATAGAAGAACAAGATTCAAACTTTAGGATGAAAAAAAGTTGCACGATACAGAAAGAATAAAAGGAAGTTTCCTAATTTTTCCATAGCCTCTCGAAGATAAGTATACACGTCAAGATGACAACTAACCCCTACCCGCCGGGTAATCCAACAATCATAATCAACTAAAATGAATCAAACAAAGGATAATTTATTATCAAGATGTAGGTAAAGCGATGTTTCCTGTTGTAGATGATCTCTCTCTCTCTCTCTCTCTCTCTCTCTCTCTCTCTCTATATATATATATATATATATATATATATATATATATATATATATATATATATATATATATATATATATATATATATATATATAATATCTCTCTTACTCTATCTCACTTTCTCTCTACCTAAAGTTTCTCTGTATCTGTCTCAACCTTCCTACCACTGCTAGCGTCGACGTAAAACCGGGAACCACTGGACCCACTAAGCCCCCTACCCCCTGCTTTCATTCTTCTTTTTACTTTTCTTGCTTTCTTATCCTCTTCTTCTGCCCGTCCTCTCTTTTCTTCTCTGTATCTCTATATTTGCCCCTCCTTCTTACACCGCTCTATCGTTTCCTCCTCCTCCTCCTCCTCCTCCTCCTTCTTCTTCTTCTTTCTTTCTTTCTTTCTTTCGTTCTTTCTTTCTTTCTTTCTTTCTTTCTTTCTCAATATCTCCTATTTGTTTTTAGGCAATTTCGCACTAGACCTAGCGGCGGAAACTTTGGTAGCATCCGTAACCTTCAACTTCCTCCCCATATTCTTTTTACCCCTTTCTTTATTGCTGCTACTTGAATTCCTAGACCTAACAATGGTAGTAGAGATTTTTAAAGAAGACGATTCTTCAGCGAACCTTGAGCGTAGCGTGTGGGAACTTCTAGAACATAGATGTTGCGGACAACACCTTTCTCAAAGCATCTTGGGACTCCAGGTTCTATGTTCTTACTTAGAATTTTTTTATTTTAACAACAACAACAACCTAGTAAAATCTCACTAGTGGGGACTAGGGGGGGTAATGTGTACGCATACCTTAACCCTACCCCGAAGGGGTGGAGATGCTATTTCTAAAAGACTCTCAACTCAAAAAATAATAATTCAAGAGCTAATATTTTGTTGGTTGCCTTTTATCCATGATTATTGTATTTCCTTCAGGTTGCTTGCATTTATCTTCCATTAGTTGTATCACTAGTGTCTTTTGCGTGCTTAAGTTGCATTATACTTTAGCCTATATTTAAGCTTTTCCTGCTTGTATATATTTGTAGTAGTTAAGGTTTATTGTATATCTCTTGGTATTTGCTGGTGTAGTGGCAATTATGAGCGATAGTAGTGTAAGTTTGTGTCCTCATGTGGGTCATCTGGTGGTTTAGGGTGTAGGGGCAAGGGTGGCAAGGGGGTCAAGCAAGTACAAGACTAAGAGTTGCATCCTGGAACATAAGGACATTGATCGGTAAGTCGATAGAGTATGGAAAGATTCTCTAGAAGAGAAAGATTAATATAACATGTGTCTAGGAGATTAGACTGGGGGAGGGGGGGGGTACAAAGGCTCGGAATGTTAATAGGTATAACTCATGGTATTTGAAGGGTGTTGGGGGCAAGAAAGGGGTAGGTATTTTGGTTGATAGGGATCTTAGTGAGTTAGTGGTAGATGTTAGGATGGTTAATGGTAGGCTGTTGATTATTAAGCTAGTGGTTAATGGGTTCACTTTTAATGTGATTAGTTTTTACACGCCTCAAGCGAGACTGAGTGAGGAGGTCAAAAGGTGCTTATGGGAAGATTTGGATGAGTTTATGCGTGGTAGTCCGTAGTCCGAGAAGATTTGTATAGGGATGATGTTAATGGTCATGTTAGGGAGAGACGAGCTATTATGACAAGGTGTATGGTGGGTATAGTTTTGGGGTTAGGAACGAGGGTGGTACTTTGTTTTTTGATTTTTCTAAAACTTTTGACTTAGTGCTAGCTAACACGGGTACACATAAGATGGAAAACCACTTGGTCACTTTTCGGAGTAGGGTCGCCAAGACTCAGATTGATTATCTTTTTTCTCAGGAGAGGTGATAGTGGCCTTTGCACTTACTGCAAGGTTATCCCGGGTGAGTATTTGTAGATACAACATAGGTTCTTAGTCATGGGCTTAGAGGTCAAGGGAGCAAGGAGAAGGGAGCGGGGTACGACCAACCTAAGATCAAGTGGGGAACCTTGACTAAGGTAAAGGCTCAGGAGTTGAGAGAGAAGTTGGTGGCTCTGGGGCATGGAGGAGTAGTGGGAATGCGAGTACTATACGGACCATGATAGTGAACTACATTAGGCAAGATTCTAAGGAGGTGTTAGGAGTCTTGATGGGTTAATCGGGTGGCCACAAACGGGATTGGTGGTGGAATGAGGAGGTCCAAAAAAAGTAGAAGCTAAGAAAGCGGCATATATGAAGCTAGTGGGTAGAACAGATGAGGAAAAGCTGAGGACGTGTATGTAGTGTTATAAGAAGTCAAGGAGAGAGGCGAAAATCGTGGTTATGGTGGCTAAAACTCCAGCTTTTGAACGGTTGTATGAGGACTTTCGGGGTTAAAGAAAGGATACGAAATTGTACATGTTAGCCAAGGTTAAGGAGAGGAAGGCTTGGGACCTGGATCAAGTGAGGTACATCAAAGACGAAGATGGTAAGGTATTGGTGGAAGAGGTGTGTATCAAGCATAGGGGAGGAGTACTGTCATAGACTCTTGAACCAGGAAGGGGATAGAAAAATTGTGGTGGGTGAGTTGAGGAACTGAGAGAGAGGGAGAAATTTTGGGTTTTCTAGCTGTATTAAGTGTGAGAAGGCTGATGTGGAAATACGGAAGATGAGCAGGGGGTAAGGCGACTGGGCTTGATGAGATCCTGATAAAATTTTGGGAAAAACAGGAAGGGGAGAGGGGGCAGCGTAGGCATGTAGTGGCCTACTAATTTGTTTAACATCATTTTCAGGACAAAAAAGATGCCCAAAGATTGGTGGCGAAGTTTGATGATTCTGTTGTACAAAAAGAAAGGTGATATCCAGAACTGCAACAACTATAGGGGTATCAAGTTGTTGAGTCACACTATGGAAGTTTGGGAGAGAGTGGTGGAGAGTAGGGGCGTCAATGGTTTGGTTCGGCCGGTTATTTTATAAAAAAAATTCATACCAATTTTTTGGGTATTTTATTATATATAACCAAAATTAGACTTTTCGAAACCGTCACAATCATGTCAGTTTCTCTTCGGTATCGGTACGGTTCGATTAATTTTCGATATTTTTTTTAATATCATGCAAAATTCACCAGTAGAAGTAGAATGCAATAACATACATTCTTTTATAGTACTTAGCAAAACTATCTAGATATTTTTACTATTTAAAGGGTGATGAAACAAAAAAAAGTATGGCTAGAGTATAGGTCCGTCAATTATTCTACAACAGTGTAAAAGAAATCAAACAAAGGAAAAAAAATACAATCACATGAGTTGAAAGATATACCAAGCTGGAACTAAAGAATAAAGTCTGTAGAAGATTAAATATTCAAAAAGATAAATATAAATTATATAAAAGGAAACATATTCAATACATTCATAATCGCTAGAATACTTTGTGTCTTGCTAATAAAGATACTTGAAATAATTTAGTTTAAGTAGAAGTAGCACAATAGGTTTTAAGAATTAATAAATTGTTGTCTTGTAATAGTTTTCATAATTTTAAGGCCCAAAGAAAATTTAATACATTATTATTTTTAAACTTACTAAATAAATATATTTCTACATGCAAAATTTATTCGGTACAGTTTGGTATTTTTTTGGTTTATTTTTATAAAATAAAAACCTACCTTATTTATCGGTGCAATTATAATTTATATAAAAACCTATGATTTTAAAAAAAAACCTAAAAATCGGTTCGGTGCCGTACGGTTCGGTCGCTTTAGTCAGTTTTTGAATATCCATTGACGCCCCTAGTGGAGAGTAGAGTGAGGGCAGGTGTATCTATTTCTAAGAACCAATTTGGATTTATGTTGGGACGGTAAACTACAGAAGTCATTCACCTGGTGAGACGATTGGTGGAGCTGTGTAGGGAGAGGAAAAATGACTTGTACATTGTGTTCATTGACTTTGAGAAGGCTTATGACAAAATCTCAAGCGAGGTGCTATGGAGATGTATGGAGGTTAGCGAAGTCCCGATAACATAGATTAGGTTGAGTAACGACATGTACAAAGGTACTACGGCTTGTATGAGGACTGCGTGAGGAGACTCGAAATATTTTCCTATGGAGATGGGGTTGTATCAAAGATCGGCCCTTAGTCCATTTTTGTTTGCCATAGCGTTGGATATGCTAACACGACACATATTTGGGATGGTGTCATGGTGTATGTTATTTGCTAATGACAAAGTAATGATTGACACAACAAAGAGAATGCTAACGCTAAGTTGGAAGTTTGGAGACAGACGCTGGAGTTGATTGGTTTCAAGTTGAGAAGGTCGAAAACTGAATACTTGGAGTGCAAGTTTAGTAATAAGAGCCATGAAGAAGAAGTGGAAGTGAAGATCGATACTCAACTCATTCCCAAATGAGATAGTTTCAAGTATCTTGGGTCAATAATACAAGGCAACTGGGAGATTGACAAGGATATTATCACATTAGAGTTGGGTGGATGTGATGGAGGCTAACTTCGAGGGTTTTATGCGATAAGAATATGCTGCCTAGACTTAAGGGCAATTCTACAGGGTGATGGTTTGACCGACTATGTTGTTTGGAGCTGAGTGTTGGCCCGCCAAGTAGTTCTTAGTTTCTCCTGGGTTTACCAGTATTACTTGTATCATCCTTTTATTCTTAGTTCTTTATTATCTGTTATGTAACTCGCTTCCATTAGTTATTATATTACTTATTTTATTGCTTATTTCTTTTGTATATCGTTTTTTAAGCATAATGTTTATTGGAAACAGCCTCTCAGCCCTAATAGGGTAGGGGCAAGGCTGTATACACACTACCCTCCCTAAACCCTACGTATGGGACTAAGTTGGGTTTGTTATTTTTGTTGTTGTTGTTGTTATATAGATAAAATATAAATAAGTCTGAAACTATTTTCTTCATATGGAAAATACAACAACGATCTCCCAAAACTCGATAGTATAAAGTCGCGAGCAACTAAATAGAGTACAACTAAGTTTTAATCATAAATACATTGTCTTAATCAAATAACAGTAGAATGGATAAGAACTGGAATTCATAAGGCGTGAATTAAGTACAATAGCTCACCACGAAGTCTTCAATCAGCTGCTAAGAATGCTCCTGAACGTCGATAGGTCCAATATCAAGATCTACACAAAAATGTGCAAAAATATAATATGAGTACAAATATAATGTGCACCCAATAAATATGAAGTCTAACCTCGATAAAGTATTGGCTAGGTTTAGACAAAGGTGATACAATTCTAAAACCTGATAAGCTCATAACAGTGTACAATAAATGAAGTAACAACCAAAAAATTATAGATTTTGATAGTAAGGAACGCAACGAAGAATCAATTATTAGGTACGCTTTTTAAGTAAGTTGATCTATAACATAAGGCACGGTATCAAACATATATGAATAATATGCATCAAGTAGCACATTATCAATGCATGATAAAAACTCAAACATTAGCAATCGGTACTCCCTTTGCTTGACAGTCCTAGTGTCAGCCGAGCACATTTGGCCCAAGGTAAATAGAACACTACGTGGAGGGATGGATCCAAATCCATAGCCAAGATAGCTCCATAATATATCAATAAGTCATAAATCAATCATCAAATCTCACGAACTATACCATCCTGCCCAATCGTAATGACCACACAGAATGTCACATCATGTCAACCTTAATCCATAATAAATTAAATATGTCGGGATGTATGTGTATGAAGAAGAAATAAGTATATAAGAACAGAGAATATCATCATGCAGAGATGTATGCATGTGTACAAGTATGAATACGACTACAATGTATAATCCAAACTACTAAATAGCCATCATGTCAAACATAGTGCCAAAAGCCTAGACGTAATATCTAGCATAATTAAGTTTTCTCAAATAGTCATACAAATAAATAAGGCATAGACAAGAAGAAATATATCGTAAACAAAAAATAAAGAAGCCTAAATTCTATCCAAAGCATGGTATAATCTTAGTGTCCACATGCATACTTATCACCTCGCATATACGACGCCCTCAAATATGTAGCACGTTGAACTAAATTTATTTTATAAAATAATTATCTAAAATCAAGGTTAGAAATCTATGTATCATCCTCCGAACACTTCAAATCTATCCAAACAATACTTAACAAGATCAAATGAAGTTTACCACCAAATCCAAATAATAAAGTTTCAATCTTGAAATCAAATATCAAAATTCAATAAAATTTAATCCGGATCCACGTTGTTGAAGCCCGAGTATAAGGTCAGATCTCATATATTCAAAACTTCACGAGTGCAAACATGTGATTAGATTTGAAATTTGAGTCAAAATACACTTTTTTATGTTTTAGTCAAAACCTTAAATTTCACTATTTCATTCCATATTTTAGGTGTAGAAGTCCCTGGAGAATCAATATATGATAAAATCCAAGTAAGAACTACTCATACTCAATGTTGAGATGAAATACCTCATTGAAATCTCCTCTTCCCATCTCTAAAACGAAAACGCTAAAAATGAGCCAAGTTCAGAAATCTAGACAAAATATACCATTGGAGCCAATTTCTTTTATGTGATCATGAATGGCCAACGCGATCTGTGTAGGCCAACTAGCCTACTCCTATGTGATCGCAATGTCCCTCACGTGTTCGCAATGCATTGCATGACAACCTTACATGATCATGATCCACTCCACATGATTGCAAAGCACAAAATCTCCCCCGGCCAAATCTTTAAATGTGATCGCGAGGTATGGGTTCGTAATTATTATTCACAATATGCACTAGCAATCCAATAATTCCAACACATTCCAAAATGCTCTAAAACCATCCCGAAACTCCCCTAAGCCCTCTCGAGACCCCATCCAATTATCCTAACGAGTCTATATACCATATACAAATTTATCAAAAGGCTCAAAATGATAAAAGTAACATCAAAAAGTAAGAACCAAACATGAAACAAAAAATCTGAAATTAAGTTCAAATTCTAACTTTCGACTAGACGTGTCGAAGCAACTCCCGACGACACCCGAACAGAACATATGTACAAGTCAAAAATCGTCATACGAATCTAGTGAAATTTTCAAATTCCCAATAGGGGATCATTTACCCACAATATTTACTTTGGTAAACTCTTCTAATCTTAAGCTCCTAGTTAGGAACTAGGTGTTCCAAATCAATTTCGAACCCCTCAAAAACCAAACTATTCATTTTTGCAAGTCATAAAAAATCAAAGCAATCTATGGAAAGCATCAAACAGGAAAATAGGATTCTAGAACTCAAAAAAATCGATCGGATCATTACATTCTCCACCTCTTAAATAAAGGTTTGTGCTTAGAAGCGTACTTGAACTGCTAAAAAAGTGTGGATATTTGCTCTGCATGTATGACTCGACCTTCCAAGTGGCCTCCTTGTTTGATTACCTTTTCCAAATAACCCTCACCAAAATGATCTCCTTTGACATCAACTTCTAAACTTTCCTATCCACAATAGCTACCGACTCTTCTTTATAGGCCAAATTCTCATCTACATGCACTGTCGCGAAGTCCAAAACATACAAGTTATCTTTATTATACTTTCGGAGCATAGAAACAAGAAAATACCGAATGTACCACCAATAAGATAGGAGTAAAGAAAGCTTATAAGAAACCTCACCAACTCTTTAAATCATCTCAAATGATCCACTAAACCTCGAACTCAACTTGCCTTCCTTCCAAACCTTATCACATCCTTTATGGGAGAAACTTCTAAGAATACCTTCTCATCCTCCATAAATGGCACATAAGAACCTTCTTTCCCGCGTAGTGCTTCTACCAACTCTTTATTATTCGATGTCATTTTTGAATCAATTTCGCCTTCTCTAAAGCATCATGTACCAAATTTGTACCCAACAACCTAGCCTTATCAGGCTCAAATAAACCAATAGGATAAAAACGATGTCTAAAATACAAAGCCTCATACGAGGTCATCTTAATTGATAACTGTTGTAAGAAAACTACGCCTAAATTAAAAACTGATCCTAATGACCTCCAAAGTCAATCACACAAACTCTAACCATCCGTCTGTGAGTGAAAAATCATGTTAAGATCAATTTGCGTATCCAACTCTGCTGAACAACTCTCGAAAAGTAAGATGTGAATTGAGCGTCACGATCTACAATGATAGAAACAAGCATGCCATGCAGATGAACTATCTCCTAGTTGTAAATTTAGGCCAACTTCTCCGAAATATAAGTGTCAACACCAGTGTAAAATATGCGGACATGGTCAACCTATCCACAATGATCCAAATAACATTAAACTTTCTAAAGACAAGTGGTAATTCTACCAAAAAGTACATAGTAATACATTCTCATTTTTTACTCCGGTATAACCATATTCTGAATCTAACCACCTGGTTTTTTATGTTCATATGTAACTTGCTAGCAATTCAAACACCGTAAAACATGTCCAACAATGTCCTTACCAAGTTCATCTTATTCACTTACCTGTTTAATTTGTCAATCTAGTCAATTTTTAAAATTCTAGAGGTGAATCTGTAACCATGGATGAGGTGATCCAATAGGTTTATGTTCATTGTCAAAATCTACATGTCCAATATAAAAACAACCTACCTTTTGTAATAAACAAAGGCTTCTAACGATGAAGAAAGTACCAATAAATTATACATATTTTATATGCTTGCAAAACATTAAATGTGTCATATCCTAATATTATTCAAAGTATAACTCGGGATGCATTGCAATGTCTTACATATTAAATTGCTTCAGTATCGTGTACTGGTGACAAATGGGTTGTATGGGCTATATTTGGTCTAGTCAAGATGGGCTGACTCGTTAAATACGTTATTGCCCAACCCTGCCAAAGTTCATTTGGATTAAGATGGGTTGCATTAAAATGAGCTAAACAATGGGTTGTAACCCACCCAAATTGACCTAAATCTTTGCAATATTCTCAACTTTTAAACAAGCATACTGAAAATTATCTTATTTTTTTGGTAATGAAGATATATATTAAAAACACATACTAAGAGTCATTACAAATTGGAACTGTTCTAGGACATGTAGTTCCTAGCTTGTCCCTTTCCAAAATAGAAATAACAAAAGTAGGAGGAATTAGATAAGTTGTTAAGCTTCCAAGAGTTGGTAAACTGCTTCCATTCTTTATCGTTGAATCAACCGCCTGGTTAGCCTCTCTGTAGACGTGTTGTAGTGGCGGATCTCCTGATCTACTCAGTAGGCATCTGCAATCATCAATTAGATTATAGGCACAGTCCTTATTATCAATTAGTTAATGAGTTCCTTACAATCCGTTTCAATAGTGAGAGGGAGGTAGTTGTTCTCTATGGCTAATTTTAGACCATGCTATAGTGCTAGTGTTTCCATATAAATGTTAGTTGCATGTGAAATACCCATGTTGTATCCACAGACCCATTCTCTATTTCCCTTCTGATGATTCCTCCTATGTCACCTTTTCCCGGATTTCCAAAACATGATCCATCCATATTTTGTTTATAGATGTTTATTCTGGCGGATTCCATTTGATGAGGATGGTATCTCTAATTAATGATGTTCGTTTTTGGTTTGTGGCGAGGAGTTTATTCCATGGCTTTGTTAATGTTGTTTTTTAATAGAATAGGTTTGCTAGTATTATTGAATATCGTCTCATTTCTATGCAACCATATATGTCAGAGGATGAAGGGAAGGAAATCTGACCAGATGAGATATTCATTGAAACTAATGTTCGAGCTACTTTGAGCTTTTAACGAGTTGTCCAATATGTATTGCTCTGGCAGTTTTGGAGGGAAACGTTTGAAGCCATCTTGATCCTAGATAGTTTTGGAGTAATTGCACCTAAAGACCATATGCATTATATTTTTCCTGTCAATGCTACAAATGTTACAGGTCGAAGAGTTGGTGATTTTCTTGTTGAAGAGCATTTGTGATGCGGGGAGTTTATTATGGATAGTCGTCCAAAGGAAGAATTTTGTTTTGTTGAGGGTTTTAATTTTTCTTAGCCATTTGTAGTCTTGTGTGACCCCCCCCCCCCCCCCCCCATCTCCCCCTTGGGGCATTTCATAAGCTGATTTGATAGTAAAGATCCGATTGGTACTCTTACCCCAGTTATATTGATCTTCAATAGGTTGGAATCGCTTGATATAGGTGCTATTGATTTTGTTCTTAACCTCGATTGAAAGTTGGAATGATAATTTATTAAGGTTATAAGAATTATTTTCAATAATATCTACTAAGGGTTGGTGTTGTTCATGATTCATTAATAGCCTTTGGATTTGGGCTTTTAGCGATTTCTTATTGCCTAGCCAGGCGTCTTGCCATGTCCTAATTGATTGTCTATTTCAAATTTCCCAGTGTATACCTCTTTTACATAAGTTTGTGCCCCGGACAATATTTTTTATCTTTGAGATTCCAGCTTTGTTGGGTGTTCCAATTATTATATCTATTATGATCTTTTTTTATATCGCCAAGCTAAGCTAGCACTGAAGGATTTGTTTTTCCATTTTGTTTTGTATAGTCCCAACCCCCCATCTTTCTTCGTAGCAGTGTCCCAATTTATCAAGTGGCTTTTTTTTAGAGGTGCTCCCCCATAAGAAATTCCTTTTGGATTTTATCAATGTTATTAATAGTAGCTTGGGGGGTGTATATTTGCATAACACGGTTGAGAATTGTGGCCAGGATTGACTTTATGAATGTGGTCCTCCCTGCTATAATATTGATTTTGCACCCTTTTAGTCTATTGTTTAGACGATCAATGATATACCGGAAGTCTTTCCTTTTAGTTGCATTATTTTCTGTTTCCACAAATCCAAAACGAGTAAAGGTTCTACAAAATCTTCTGCAAAAAACAGTCTACAATTTATCTTTATTTTTTTTTAATTTGACTACAAAATATCTACAAATTATGGAAATATGTCTTCTTCTTCTTCTTCTTCTTCTTCTTCTTCTTCTTCTTCTTCTTCTTCTTCTTCTTCTTCTTCTTCTTCTTCTTCTTCGACGAGTTTCAATCGACTGTGTTAACCAGTAACCTCCAACCATTGCCAAAAAAAAAAGAGGTCAAATAATTTTGAACTCTCTGCCATTATTAATTTCAGTGGGAATTCAAGTAGTTTGATCAAAGAATTTAATATTTTCTTGTGAATCTGAAAATATGATATTCTTCGACGGTAATGGACAGTTAGGGATGATCAACGAGAGGAAGCATAGGAGCATCGTGAGTTTTGTGTGTGTTGTGAACATGGCAGAGAATTCGAAATTCTTAACATATTAAACCTTATGAGATATATGAAACCTTATGAGATGAAATGTTTCATATATAATGGCAGAGAGTTGAAACCTTACGAAATTCTCGTTGTTTCATATATAATGATAGAGAGTTGAAACCTTATGAAATTTTTAGATATATGTTCTTAACATATATGAAACCTTATGAGATGAAATGAACGAGAAAGTGGGAAGATACAGTCTAATAATTATGCCTAATATAAATGAACTCTTAATTATATCCCTAATTTGAATTATGGTATATAAATGGTAATTTGGTATGCTTAAATGTAATAAATACAAACCTTAAACATTGAGGATAATAAGGTTCACATATAGTATAGGTAGGTAAAATCCCCAAAAAAATTATTACTTCTCAAAGTTCAGTCAATGAAAATAAGATCAGTACACTTCTAGTAAAAACAGTGACAATACAAGTATTTCCTTCGAAATACAAGATGCTAAGAACAATAAACAATACCAAATGACAATGAGCCCGTTTGGATTAGCTGATGGTACATAGGTGAAGTGTTGAAACTAACTTTTTAAATAAATATTTACGTGTTTAAATAAATATGCTGAAATTGATAATAAACAGTTAATGTGTTTGGTAAAAAAATGTTGAAAAGTTGTTTGTTTTATTAAAATGACTAAAATATCCTTTAAAAGCTTTAGAAAAATTATAAATTTAAAAGTTTCTTTGTAAAAAAAAACAAACAACGAATATGGAACGAAAAGAAAGTTAGAAAATTTATTTTGGGAAAAATATTTTGTGAATTAAAAAGTACTATTAAGAATAAACTAATAAAAGCTTTGGTCAAACTAAAAGCACTTATAAGGTGAAAAGAAAAGGTTGGGGTATAACAACTTATGATTTAGAAGGTGTTTGGCTAAGCTTATAAGCTGGTCAAACTAGCTTATAAATATTTTTTGGCTTATCTACGTGTTTGGTAAAATTAAAAGTGCTTATAAGTTTAAAATAAGCCAAAAGTCATAAGTTGGTCTCCCCCAACTTATCAAATTTCAGCTTATAATCACTTTAGGTTTGACCAAAATATTTACTATTCATTCCCTAAAATACTTTTGCTGAAAACAAAACTCTTCGTATACCCAGTTCTTCAGCTGTTTATTATCAATTTTAGCACTTTTATCAAAATACGTAAGTACTTATTTTTTAAATCTGCTTCAGCATCTTATGCTTATCAGCTACTCTAAATCAGTTAAGTCAAACGGACTATTATAGCTTATTTTAGCTTATAAGCACTTTGAATATTTATCAAATATGTAAAAAAATCAAAAAATATTTATAAATCAATTTGACCAACTTATAAGTTTAGCCAAACACTCTGGATAATTTGTATTATTTTAATATCACAGCATGTGTAACTAGTAAGAATCTTTTACAGTTGCTTATTAAGCTTAGAGATTGACAAACTTCATCTTCATAGTCGACTTCAGGCCATGACAAAAAATCTTTTCTCCATATTAATTTGTCTCACTCATTCTTATTTTCTTCTTTGAATTTTGTTTCCTCTTTTTAATAAATCAATTGGTTCTTATTTCCATATATATATATATATATATATATATATATATATATATATATATATATATATATATATATATATATATATACAGAACATACAAATATCTATCAATCATCTCCATATTAGTCTTCTTTAGCACTATGTTGGATGGGCCGTCGAATAATCATTTTCGGGTATTCTAGCTCATAAGTAAAAAGAAGCAAAATGGCAAATGAACCCACCATTATTGTTCTTAGAGAAATTACAAAACCTTTTACACAAAAAATCTCTAGCTCTAGCAATATCCTTTGTGTTATAAATATATTATATTATGGATGTTCATACTCCGTTGTAAATAAATTTCCTGAAGAAGCTTATCCATATGGGACTCCGTCGTAAATATGTTTATCTATTTAGTACTCTATTGGAAATAAGCTTCCTGAAGAAGCTTATCTTTTTGGTACCCGGTTACGGATAAATATTACTTGCGGTAGAAGCTTATCCATACTGGGTATAATAAGCTTATTCTTTCAATATCCGGTTATGGATAAATATTACTCTCGATAGAAGAATATCCATACCGAGTATAATAAGCTTATCCTTTCAGTATCCGGTTATGGATAAATATTACTCTCGGTAGAGATTATCCATACTGGGTATAATAAGCTTATCCTTTCAGTATCTGGTTATAGATAAACATTACCCCAAGTAGAAGATTATCCATACCGGGTATAATGAGCTTATCCTTTCAGCACTCCGTTATGGATAAACATTACTCTTAGTATAAGATTATCCATATCGGATATAGTAGTAGCTTATAGTAGCTTACACAGCAGGTTGCAGTAGTAGCTTGCAGTAGCAACTTACACAGCAGCTTGCAGTAGCAACTTACACAGCAGCTTCCTTTCTTCTATAAATAGAAAAGTTTTCAGTTCATTTTGTACATCAGTTTGAATTCGAATAATATATCAGTTTCTCTCTATACATGTCTTTACATTACAGTTTTTATTTTACAACACGTTATTAGCACGAGACTCTGCCATCTCGAGCAAATATTTTGAAAGTATCTGAGGTGAGAACTTTCTTTTCCTAAATAATGTCAAATCTTTCTAAACTTGAATTTATAGCCCTGGATATATCGGGCAAAAGCTATATGTCTTGGGTGCTTGATGCTAAAATTTATCTTGATGCGATGGGTCTGGAAGACACCATCAGTGATAAAAATCAGGTATCAAACCAAGACCGTGCCAAAGCAATGATATTCCTACACCATCGCCTTGATGAAGGCCTGAAAATGGAATATCTTACTGTTAAAGATCCAGTCATACTGTAAAATAATTTAAAAGATAGATATGACCACCTGAAGATGGTCGTTCTTCCACAGGCACGATATGATTGGACTCATCTAAGGTTACAAGATTTTAAATCTATTTGTGAGTATAATTCTGCTATGTTCAGAATTATTTCTCAACTAAAATTATGTGGTAATAATATTACTGATTATGATATGTTGGAGAAAACTTTCACCACTTTTCATGCCTCGGATATGCTCATGCAGCAGCAATATCGAGAGATGGGATTTAAAAAGTATTCTGAACTTATCTCACATCTTCTTATAACCGAGCAACATAATGGGCTATAATGAAAAACCATGACAGTCGACCTACTGGTTCTTATCCATTCCCTGAAGTGAATGAGACAAACTTCCAGCAAGCCAAACGTGGAAGAGGTCGTGGCCCCAGTAGTGGTCATGGTCGTAGTCGGGGAAGAAATTCCAATCATGGTAATAATAATGCACCAAAGAACCCTCCTCGCCACCAGCAATGGAAAAGGAAGGAACAAAAGCATGAAGCGGTGCAAGCACCAAATGCAAAAAGTGCATGTTATAGATGTGGAGGAAAAGGGCATTGGTCACGTACATGTCGTACGCCAAAGCACCTGGTTGAGCTTTATCAAGCCTCCTTGAAAAAGACAGAGAAAAATGCTGAAGCAAATTTTATCTCTGAAGATAATTTTGACTTCATGCATTTAGATGTAGCTGATTACTTTGCACTCTCAGAAGGAGAAACAAGTCATATAATCGATAGTATGTAGAAATATAAATACTTTAATTTTTGTTGTTCGTAATAAGTAGTATGGTTATGTAATTGTACATAAATAAAAGTTATGATTTGATAATGATGTTTACTATAATATATCTTATTTATGTCATTTTGAAGAATATGGATACTATTATTAGATCAACTTAAACTCTAGCAGAGTTTGCAAGAAATATACAACTACCAGAAGTGGTTATATCGATTGTAATTATATTTTGTTAACCACCAGAAGTGGTATATACCTAAGATCACCAAATGTAATAATTTAGACTTTCTATGGTTACAATTGAAGATAAGATAAATAAATATTCTATATATTAAATGCACGCCTCGATTTGCTCCTGAAGTAGTAAATATTTTAAAAGAGGTTGTGACATCATAATTTGTTGTGATTAATGCGCATTTAGATAATCATGTTCGATTTTCCTGAAGGATGAGAACTTTTGATAATAATACTAATCCATTCCCTGAAGTGAATGTGTCAATATTAATAAATCTGGTAAATATGAACGCGCTTTTGATGTAAATATATTTACCTCCATAAGAGGTAATATAATTGAGAGAATATATACTCAATATTTCGTATTTTAAATTTGCTCCTGAAGAAGTAATACAATTGGAATTGCCTCCTGCAGTAGGAAAATATTATGTAGAGGAGTTTTCTTGTGCTTAAACAATTGTTTATTTGATTGTGATTTTCTCTTATGATACCATAAGTATTTTGATAGTACAAAATGTATCAACAACTCCTGAAGAGCTAACTGTTTGCCCAGAAGACACGTGACACCAGTAGTGTCCGATAATATTAGATTATGGATAATAATTGAAGGCTCTCAAAGAGATTATTTATAAATATGTTATTCATATTATATGATTGTGGTCAAAATATAGGTTGTAGTAAACCTGAAGTTTACTGTAACGACCCGGCCCGTCGTTACGGGAATTACCACCCCGTTACCTTGCAATTACATATATTATGCTTTTAAAACAGTATTAGAGTATATTGGGTGAGTTAGGAGTGATTTGGATTGAAAATGAAACAAATAGCATGTTTGAAGAAAGATTGAATATGAAAAGTCAACTAAGAGTTGACTATTGAGTTAGAATGCTCGGAACCGGATTCTGATGATTCGACTAGTTCCGGGGGATCATTTATGACTTAGGAGAACAATCAGAATTGAATTCGGAGGTCCGGTGTAGTTTTAAGCTTGAATTGGCGAATGTTGAATTTTGGCGAAACCGGATGGTAGGTGATATTTTGATCCGGGGGTCGGAATGGAATTCCGACAATTTCTGTAGCTTCGTTATATGATTTTGGATATGTCTGCAAATTTTCGGGTCATTTGGACATCGTTTGATCGGGTTTTGGATTGAATGTTAGTTTTGAAAGTTTTGAAGAAACTTAGGCTTGAATCCGTGAGTAAATGGAGATTTTGATGTTTAGTATGGTGTTTTTATGATTGGAACAAGTTCGTATCATGTTTTGGAGTATGTTGGTGGTTTTCGTTGGGGTCCCGGGGGTCTCGGGATGAATCCGGGGGTCCAAACGGACCATTTTTGGAAGAAAAGAGAAAGCTGGTTGCTGTCATAAACGCAGCAGGCTTTTGCTCTCCGCGATCGCGGGGAGGGGGATGCGATCGCGTAGAGCTGGGGGCTAGGGCATCGCGATCGCAGGGTAACAAGTCGCGATCGCGTAGAATTAAACGGGTGCACATCGCGATCGCAGGATCATCTACGCGATCGCGTAGAAGAGAAATGGGTCCAGGGAAAAATGTGCTACGCGATCGCAGGAAGGAGGACGCGATCGCGTGAAGCCGGGAGATTGTACATCGCGATCGCGTGGGGGAAGTCGCGATCGCGTGAGGCCGAGTTTTTGACCATCGCGATCGCGTGGAAGAAAAAGTTCTGACAGTGAATTTAATCCAGAAACAGAGAGTTACGGGTTCATTAACCCAAAACACACATTTGAGCCCTAGAGAGAAGAAAACTCGAGGAAATCACTGAGAAGTCATCGGGTATTCGTCGGAGGTAAGATTCTTGACTTAAAAACATCATTTTATGGTAGTATTAACATCAATCTTCATGAAATTGGGTTGAAATCTTGAAGAAATGTGGCCTAAGTATTGAAAACGGGATTTTTGGATTTGGAAGGCCATTTGAACTCCGATTTCGATAAATTTTATATGCACGGACTCGTGGCGAGATAAGGTTCGCGTTGGTACTAATTTCGGAATTTTCCGAGCAGTGGGGCCCGTGGTCGGGTTTTACCAACTTAGTGTAATTATGCGAATTTCATATAAATTGAAGTGGGTTATGATTCTTTGACCCGTAATTGATATAATTATTGTTATTTGACTAGATTCTACACACGAGGCAATGAAATTCAAAGGAAAAGGCATCGCGGACGAGTCTACGACCGGCTAGAGGTGAGTAGTTTGTGTATATTGTAGCCTGAGGGTTCGAAACCCCGGCTTAGCACATTGTGACGCTAATAGGGCGTGGCTCGCACACCGTGGCAGGTGCGGGATTGATTGTGATTGGGGATTTAGACTTGGTCCATCCCGGAAATGAATAATATGTTGTTAGTGTTGGAAATACATTGTAATTGCTATATTTGTGGGCTGTAAGCCTTGTTTGGGGCCTTGTGCCGATCTGTAGCGTCCTTAGAGGACAATATTTATGTGATAGCTAAAGATTGCTTAAATCACTGATCTCAGTCCCGGAAATTGAAATCACACTTTTGAAATGCTAAGTCACCGGCTTTTGCAAAATTAATAAAGTTAAAGTATTTTTCATAAATTATGAATTGAGAACCGGAAATAAGGAAAATGAATTGTTTTGTGACTTAATTGCTTATCGTGGACTGAGCATGGGATCGGCTGCACGCCGCACTGGTTGATATGAGGATCGGGCCGCACGCCGCAGCAGCATTGCGCTCGGGCTGCAGTGAGCCCCTCCGGAGTGTGTACACACCCCCGGTGAGCGCCGTCGACGTTAAATTGGATCGGGCTACACGCTTTTTTTTTTTTTTTTTTTTTTTTTTCTTTTAATTTTTTTTTTTTTTTTTTTTTTTTTTATGTGCATTGCATTGCATCCGTATTTGTTGAATTACTCGTGGTAGTCGTATTGTATTGTTGTTGCTAGTTCGTAGGAGATTCGAACCGTAGTGTAGCTTCATATCGTGGTATTTTGTGGATTTCTTACTCTTCGCTACATATATATATTTGTTACTCACTCGAGTACTTAGTACTCACCCTACTCCTTGCACCTTTTGTGTGCGGACTCAAGTAATCAGGAGAAGTAGACGAGCATTTCCAGCTTCTGCAGAGTCACATCGAGTTGCTGAGGTAGCTGCCTACGTTCGCATAACCTAGCTTCTCCTCTCATTCCAGTTGTTATTTTATATTTTGTATTCAGACTTGAGTACTTCTATATCGTACTCTCTATTTCTTGTTGGGTTTTGTTAGAGGCTCTAGACTTGTGACTCCGGATCTTTGGGAGTGTCAGTACTTTTGTTCAGTATTATTATTATTGGAGTTCTTAAACTCATATATTCTTCTTGGGTTGTCCATTTGGGGACCGGTATTGTGTTATAATTAAATTGTTGGTCTGGCTGGCCTAGCTTGATTGTTGGGCGCCATCACGACCGGATTTGGGTCGTGACAAGTTGGTATCAGAGCTCTAGGTTATTAGAACTCGCGAGTCAGGAGCCGGTTTAGTAGGCTTTCGAAGATCGGTACGTAGACGTCCGTATCTATCTTCGAAGGGCTACAGAAACTTTAGGAAAAACCTCATTTTCTTGAATTCATATCGTGCGATTTGTGTTATCATGAAATTAAATCTTTCCATATTCTATTCTCTCGCGGATGGCGAGAACACGAGCTAACGGACGTGGCGGACGACCACCATTGGCACCCAGAGGCCGTGGTCGTGGTAGAGGTAGGGCAGCAGCACCGGGTTAGATTCCTGCACCAGTGGCCCAAACTCAGGACCAGATTCCAGCAGCAAACGTTCCGGCAACTCAGGTTCAGGCACCGACAGTGCCCATTGTCATACCAGGTCTTCAGGAGACCTTGGCTCAGATCTTATCGGTGTGCACGAGCTTGGCACAGGTAGTTGCAGCTACTGCTGCAGTATCTTCTTCACAGGCAGGGGGAGGAAATCAGACCCCCGTGGCTCACACACCCGAGCCAGTTCAGCCAGTTGCGCCCGTTGCACCGGCTCCTGCATATGTGGTTCCAGTTATGCCCGACGATGAGCAGCGTCGTTTGGAGAGATTTGAGAGGCTACAGCCTCCGACATTCAGTGGAGCTGAGGGCGAGGATGCCCAGGGTTTTCTTGACCGATGTCAGCGCATGCTTCTGTGACGACCCAAAGGGTCATCACTTATTTAATTAATCATTTCGAGCTTCTGAGGCCTTGAAAACCTCATTTTTTGTTGCCTCGATTTACGTGCACGATCCGAGCATGTAGCCGGAAAGATTTTTGATAGAAAATATGAATTCTATGAGAAATTTGGATAAAAATGATATTAATATTGATATGGTTGACTTTGGTCAACATTTTTGGTAAACGGACCCGGATCCGTGATTTGATGGTCTCAGAAAATCCGTAGAAAAATATGGAACTTGGGCATATGCCCGGAATTGAAATCCGAGGTCTAGAACCCCGGTAAAAGAATTTTTTCTGTTAAATTGTTTTCTGAAAATGTTTAAGGAAAATGAAACTGATTTTTATTAAAAAGTACTGGTATCGGGCTCGTATTTTGGTTCCGACGCCCGGTACAGGTCATATATATTGGTTAAGTGCTTCCTGTAAAGTTTGGTTGAAAACGGACGTCGTTTGACGTGTTTCGGCCTTAAATTGGAAAGTTTGGAAGTTATGAAATTTTGAAAGAATTCTTGAGATTTAAGGCTAAATTCCTTGATAATGATGTTATTTTGTGATTTGATCGCGCGAGCAAGTTCGTATGATGTTTTTGAGTCAGTGTACATACTTGGTTTGAATCCCCGAGGGCTCGGGTGAGTTTCGGATAGGTAACGGGGTGGTTTGAACTTGAAAATTTCAGCAGAAACTCTGCAATTTTTGCACAGAGATTTTCTTCTATGCGATCGCATAGGTGTAGCTGCGATCGCATAGAGAAAAGATCAGAGGTCCCAAAAATCCTTCTGTGCGATCGCAATAGAGCCCATGCGATCGCATAACTTCCATTGTTCCTCCTATGCGATCGCATACTATCCTTCGCGATCGCATAGAGTAAGACCGAGGCCCAGAATTTCCTTCTATGCGATCGCGTACCATTCCCTGCGATCGCATAGAGTAATTTCAGTTCATCCATTTCCTTCTATGCGATCGCATTACTATTCCGCAATCGCATAGAGTAATTTTTCTGCCCCCTTATTTTCTTCTATGCGATTGCATCACAGGCCCTGCGATCGCATAGAGTAAGTTCTGCAAAAATAGAACGGACGGGATAAAATCCCATTTCTCTCAACTCTCTCTTCTCCAAACAGCTTATTGGGGCGATTCTTAGGCGATTTTCATCAAAACTTCTTGGGTAAGTGATTCTTAACTCGTTTTCTTCATTTTCCATCAATATTATTTGAATTCCTAAGCCTAAATAGGTGTAAATGGGTATAGTTAGGGCTTTCAAAGAATTTGCGATTTAGACCTCATTTTGGAGTCGAACTTAAGAACAAATTGTATATTTGAACTCATGGAAGATTGGGTGAAATTATTTTGGTTCGAAACTTGAGTTTCGATTATGTGGGCTCGGGGTCGATTTTTACTATTCCGGGCAGAATGTTGTAAAAACCATATTTAGCAATATGAACTAGTTTGTTAAGTAGAATTGATGATATTAAATCAATTGTGTATAGATACGATTGGATTGGAGTCAAATTCAAAAGGAAAAGACATTTCCACTGGGTGAATTGTTCATAAGCATTCGATGTGAGTGTTTGTTCTATCCTAGCTTGAGGGAATAGGATTATGTGTTATGTGTTATGTGATCGAGTGCGGTGTATGGGCTGTGGTGACGAGCATCCATACACTGGCGTCTAGTATGACCGTGAGTCGTTGGAAAATGATTATTTGAGATATATTACAGATGAATTGTTATTGTTCTTCCTTGTTGGGACTTGTTGTGAAGAAAATTATTGATTGCCCTTGATGGGACGGTTTATGAATTATTGTTTCTTTCTTTGCCCTTAACTGTGATTGTTATTTGGGTGAGGAAGAGAGATAATGCACGGAAGGGTGATGCCGTGCCATGTTTATTTATTTATGCACGAAGGTTAATGCCGTGCCATGTTTATTATTGATTATGCACGAAGGATCATGCCGTGCCATGTTTATTATTGATTATGCACGAAGGATCATGTCGTGCCCTATTATTGATTATGCACGAAGGATCATGCCGTGCCCCGTTATTGAACCATGTACGAAGGATCATGCCGTACTATGGATGTGAGGATGAGAGTAAAAGCACGAAGGGTGATGCCGTGTACTTTATTTGTTTATTTGGTGAGGATGAGAGTAAAAGCACGAAGGGTGATGCCGTGCAACCTGTTTGCTATTTCTTGAATTGATATTACTTGTGTTTACATTACACTTTATTTTTCCTTGTGAAATTATTAACTGTGGTTAATTGTTGAATTCTTTAAGATATTCCTTATTGTGTTAATACTTGATTATTTCTTGTTATCTTGTGGTACACATATATATATTGAATTGCACAGGTTCATGTGGGTGTCTGGTCCTAGGCTTGTCACTACTTCGCCGGGATAGGCCAGGCACTTACCAGCACATGGGGTCGGTTGTGCTGATGCTACACTTCTGTGCGTTTTTGCACAGGTCCAGGTTACGATCGGGAGCAGCAGCAGCAGTAAATAGATTGCGTGGGAGTTGATCATATTTGAGACCGAGGTAGCTTGCAGACGTCCGCAGGCCCGGCGTCTCTCTCTTTATTTATGTTATTAGCTGGAGTCTCTTTGTTCCGAGACAAACAGAATTATGTTATATTTCTTTCAGACTTTTATGTGTAGTATTCCATAGTAGTTCGTGAGTTGGTGACTCCACGTCTTGGGTAGAGGATTTCAGTATGATTTTCACCTTGTAATTAGTTATTTCTATCTGATAAAGTATTCCGCATTTATTTAATTAAAATTGTGCTAGAAACAAGATAGTATGTATACAGTGGCTTGCCTAGCTACCACGAGTAGGCGCCATCACGATCCCGATGTTGGGGGAAATAAATCCGGGTCGTGACAAGTTGGTATCAGAGCTCTAGGTTACATAGGTCTCACCACTCACGAACAAGCTTAGTAGAGTTTGAGAGGTAGGTACGGAGACGTCTGTACTTGTCCTCCAGAGTCTATTGAGTTAGGAAAGAGTCTCTCATTTGTTCTTTCTTATCGTGCGAATTTGTTCTTCAAAGTGTTAAGTTAAATTTCCACTCTTTTCTTCCCACGAATGGCGTAGTCACGTACCGCTTATCCAGCCGAACAATGGCACGGGCTGGTGATAGATCAACTATTCCTTCAAAAGTTTTACGGAGGACAAGTTTCACCAAAGTCTTCGCTGCCACCTTCAGCGGTGCATCTTTTGAGAACCCACGAGATTGTGCTTGACAGTTCTTATGAGGAATTACAGAACGTGGGAATAGTCGAATGCGAGGAGTTCATTTTATTGTGCTACGGAAGGCACACAGAAGTAGTGGGAAGATAATGTATTTACCACACAAGTTATGGTCCCAACGGAAGACGCAATTATATCAGGAGATCACCTAATAAATCGTGTTGGGTTTCAATGGACCTTGACGTCCGGTCGATGTGTTGGAGTTGTGAAGGACAAATATGATGAGTTATTGGAATGTATATATATGGTATGGAAATGTCCTCCAAATAATTTATACATATTTAAGGTTGGTTCTTTTCATGGGGTAAGGATCGCCCCCAGAGAATGACGAAGAGTATATGAGTAAATGGGGTAGCTCAGTAGTGTTAAGAATTGGCCGTCAATGTTTGTGACAAGCCTACGAAGAGGGCAAGCCGGCCAACGCAACGCTATCTACTAAACTCTATTTTAAGAAAATGTTCCGAAGACGTCACCCCCGAGATTCTCTGCAATATGTAGTATGTGTGATCTGAACGGTTGTACCAAGTCACAATGACTGTGTTCGAATATATATTGTCATGAACAACAAGTTAACTGAGCCTTAAAGGAATTGCTGTGAATGTGGAATTTTTGGAGAAATATAATTTTAGGAAAGCACTCAGGCTACACGCTCCATTGCAGTTAATATTTATCCTACATGGCCAGCCAGATGTATAGGTCGGGATGTTAGAGGTGGAGGTGAAAATCCTAGAGGTGGAGACCTAACCATTGATATACTTTTTATGGTATGAGGGAGGTCATTACACCAGATGGCGTCATCACGTGTGTAATTCAGATTGTTATAAACAAATAATTTTCCTTTAATTTGATTTGGTTTTTGAAAGAAAATTTAGGCGAGTCTGTTTAACATGCTCCATTCATGAGCGAGCATCGTAATCATACTACTTAGGGAAATACTCCCGTTGAGATATTACATGAGGATAGACATCCCTATTATTAGGTGTTAGTTACTAAATATCCATGAGACTAAGAGTGATTTTATATTACTTATTACAGTATGTTTTGATATAATTCTCGGAATAACTAATTTTAATCGTTAATTGTGTGCCCTATCGGTATGAGGGTTCATTTTATGTCGTGATTATCTTTGACGGACAATTATTGAAAGGAAGAAAGAAAGGAAATGAAAAATTTCAGATTATATGATGTGCAAGCACTGTGATTCAGAGTTGAGGATGAGATCCTCCAATTTTTGGCATAATGTGAAATATTTCTAAGCCGAGCTTCAAGTTGCGGTGGATATCATATGAGGACTGGGTCCTGGTAGTAAGAGTTTATGTGTTTAAAATTCTTCTTTTATGAATTAATACTTTCGTATCGCATTCGTAAATAAGAGTCATGTCCGTTAGGACTATTTGACAATTCTTGTATAGTTTCTATTCATATTAGCCATTTCTATTTTGAAACCGTTGAGCTTAGCCTTTGAGACGAGCACCGGGTAAGGATAAATATGACGCATTAATTCGGGAAAATAATCACGAGGTCACCATACCTCATTCTGAGTAAAGTGGGATTTGTAGAATAAGGTATTTGATAACAGGGTTAATTTGCAATGTTGTAATTTAATAATAACTCTTATGGCCAGACTTCAGAGTCATGGATATGTGCATACGCATGAGTGTTTTCGTGCCTTATTTAGACTTGTTCGTTGTAGTCTTCATTGTTTCCATATTGACATACTCCTGCGGTCATGAGGAGCATGCGCAACATCTCAGAGTGACTTTGCAGACTCTGAAAGATAGCCAACTATATGCAAAAATTTCGAAGTGTGAATTTTGGCTAAGTTCAGTTGCATTCCTGGGTCATATTGTGACGGCAGCAGGTATTCAGGTTGATCCGAAGAAGATTGAGGCAGTCAAGGACTGACCTAGACTAACATCAGCCAGAGAGATTTGGAGTTTCTTGGGATTAGCGGGTTATTATCGGCGAGGGGTTTTCATCTATTGCAACCCCATTGACCAGATTGACACAGAAAGGTGTTCAATTTGAATAGTCAGATGAATGTGAGGCGAGCTTTCAAAAGCTCAAGACAGCCATGACTACAACACCGGTATTGATTTTACCCACAAGTGCGGGACCTTATACTGATTATTGTGATGCTTTCCGTATTGGGCTTGGTGCAGTGTTAATGCAGGATGGCAAGGTTATTGCCTATGCTTCGAGGCAGTTGAAGATGGATGAAAAGAATTACCCAGTGCATGATCTAGAATTTGCGGCGATTATTCACGCATTGAAGATCCGGAGGCATTATTTGTATGGTGTAGTATGTGAAGTATACACCGATCATAAGAGTCTTCAGTATTTGTTTAAACAAAAGAGTTGAATTTGAGGCAGAGAAGGTGGCTGGTATTGCAGAAAGATTATGATGTTACCTTTTTATATCATCGGGGAAAAAGCAAACGTGGTGGCTGACGCTTTGAGTAGGAAGTCAGCCAGTATGTGCAGTCTTGCATATATTCCGGTCAGTCAGAGACCATTAGCTCTAGATGTTCAGGCCTTAGCCAACCGGTTCGTGAGATTAGACATTTCTGAGCCTAGCAGGGTGTTAGCCCGCACGGTCGCTCGTTCTTCTTTATTAGAGCGTATCCGTGAGAGGCAATTTGATGATCCTCATTTGCGTGAGTTGAGGGATACAGTACAGCGGGGAGGTGCCACACAGGTAAATCTAGATGATGATGGGGTATTGAAATTGCAGGGTCGAGTTTGTGTGCCCAATGTCGAAGGGATTCGAGAGTTGATCTTAGCAGAGGCCCACAGTTCGCGGTATTCTATTCATCCAGGCGCCGCGAAGATGTACCAGGACTTACGGCAACACTATTGGTGGCGCAGAATGAAGAAAGATATCGTTGCGTATGTCGCTCGGTGTCTAAATTGTCAGCAGGTGAAATATGAGCACCAGAGACCTGGTGGTGTATTCCAGAGGGTTGAAATTCCCGAGTGGAAATGGGAGCGGATCACTATGGACTTCGTTACTGGACTTCCTTTGACTCGGAGAAAATTTGATGCTATTTGGGTCATTGTTGATAGGCTGACCAAGTCAGCACACTTTATTCCAGTATCGGTCTCCTACTCGTCGGAGAGGTTAGCGGAGGTTTACATTAGGGAGATTGTTCGTCTCCGTGGGGTGCCAGTATCTATTATCTCTGATCGGGGAACGCAGTTTACCTCGCGGTTCTGGAGAGCGGTCCAGCAGGAGTTAGGCACCCAGGTTCAGTGGAGTACAGCATTTCATCCTCAGACGGATGGCCAGTCCGAGAGGACTATTCAGATTCTAGAGGACATGCTTCGAGCATGTGTTATTGATTTCGGAGGCTCGTGGGACCGGTTTCTACCATTAGCAGAGTTCGCCTACAATAACAGTTACCAGTCTAGCATCCAGATGGCTCCGTATGAGGCGTTGTATGGTAGGCGATGTCGATCACCGGTTGGATGGTTTGAACCGGAAGAGGCTCGGTTGTTAGGTACAGACTTAGTTCAGGAGGCCTTGGATAAGGTCAAGACTATTCAGGAGAGATTGCGTTCAGCTCAGTCCAGGTAGAAGACTTATGCGGATCGTAAGGTTTGAGATGTATATTTCATGGTTGGTGAACGAGTATTGCTCCGGGTGTCGCCTATGAAGGGCGTGATGAGGTTTGGGAAGAAGGGCAAGCTCAACCCTAGGTATATTGGTCCATTTGAGATTCTAGACAGAGTGGGAGGGGTGGCTTACAGATTAGCTTTGCCGCCTAGCTTATCAGCCGTGCATCCGGTTTTTCACGTATCTATGCTTCGGAGATACCACGGCGATCCCACACATGTGTTAGACTTCAGTACTGTCCAATTGGACAATGATCTATCTTACGAGGAGGAGCCGGTGGCCATTCTAGACCGGCAGATTCGACAGTTGAAGTCGAAGAGTTATCCTTCTGTGCGTGTTCAGTGGAGAGGTCAGCCTCCTGAGGCATCGACCTGGGAGTCCGAGTCTGATATGCGGAGCCGCTACCCACATTTGTTTCCTGACTCAGGTACTTCTTTCTTTTGTCCGTTCGAGGACGAACGGTTATTTTAGAGGTGGAGATTGTGACGACCCAAAGGGTCATCACTTATTTAATTAATCATTTCGAGCTTCTGAGGCCTTGAAAACCTCATTTTTTGTTGCCTCGATTTACGTGCACAATCCGAGCATGTAGCCGGAAAGATTTTTGATAGAAAATATGAATTCTATGAGAAATTTGGATAAAAATGATATTAATATTGATATGGTTGACTTTGGTCAACATTTTTGGTAAACGGACCCGGATCCGTGATTTGACTGTCTCAGAAAATCCGTAGAAAAATATGGAACTTGGGCATATGTCCGGAATTGAAATCCAAGGTCTAGAACCCCGGTAAAAGAATTTTTCTGTTAAATTGTTTTTTGAAAATGTTTAAGGAAAATGAAACTGATTTTTATTAAAAAGTACTGGTATCGGGCTCGTATTTTGGTTCCGACGCCCGGTACAGAGGTCATATATATTGGTTAAGCGCTTCCTGTAAAGTTTGGTTGAAAACGGACGTCGTTTGACGTGTTTCGGCCTTAAATTGGAAAGTTTGGAAGTTATGAAATTTTGAAAGAATTATTGAGATTTAAGGCTAAATTCCTTGATAATGATGTTATTTTGGTGATTTGATCGCGCGAGCAAGTTCGTATGATGTTTTTGAGTCAGTGTACATACTTGGTTTGAATCCCCGAGGGCTCGGGTGAGTTTCGGATAGGTAACGGGGTGGTTTGAACTTGAAAATTTCAGCAGAAACTCTGCAATTTTTGCACAGAGATTTTCTTCTATGCGATCGCATAGGTGTAGCTGCGATCGCATAGAGCAAAGATCAGAGGTCCCAAAAATCCTTCCGTGCGATCGCAATAGAGCCCATGCGATCGCATAACTTCCACTTTTCCTCCTATGCGATCGCATACTATCATTCGCGATCGCATAGAGTAAGACTGAGGCCCAGAATTTCCTTCTATGCGATCGCGTACCATTCCCTGCGATCGCATAGAGTAATTTCAGTTCATCCATTTCCTTCTATGCGATCGCATTTGTCCTCCGCGATCGCATAGAGCAATTTTGTTGTCCCCTTATTTTCTTCTATGCGATCGCATCACAGGCCCTGCGATCGCATAGAGTAAATTTGCCTAGTGATAAGTTCTGCAAAAACAGAACAGACGGGATAAAATCCCATTTCTCTCAACTCTCTCTTCTCCAAACAGCTTATTGGGGCGATTCTTGGGCGATTTTCATCAAAACTTCTTGGGTAAGTGATTCTTAACTCGTTTTCTTCATTTTCCATCAATATTATTTGAATTCCTAAGCCTAAATAGGTGTAAATGGGTAGAAAAATTGAGAATTTAGTATAGTTAGGGCTTTCAAAGAATTTGCGATTTAGACCTCGTTTTGGAGTCGAACTTAAGAACAAATTGTATATTTGAACTCATGGAAGATTGGGTGAAATTATTTTGGTTCGAAACTTGAGTTTCGATTATGTGGGCTCGGGGTCGGTTTTTACTATTCCAGGCAGAATGTTGTAAAAACCATATTTAGCAATATAAACTAGTTTGTTAAGTAGAATTGATGATATTAAATCAATTGTGTATAGATACGATTGGATTGGAGTCAAATTCAAAAGGAAAAGACATTTCCACGGGGTGAATTGTTCATAAGCATTCGAGGTAAGTGTTTGTTCTATCCTAGCTTGAGGGAATAGGATTATGTGTTATGTGTTATGTGATCGAGTGCGGTGTATGGGTCGTGGTGACGAGCATCCATACACTGGCGTCTAGTATGACCGTGAGTCGTTGGAAAATGATTATTTGAGATATATTACAGATGAATTGTTATTGTTCTTTCTTTGTTGGGACTTGTTGTGAAGAAAATTATTGATTGCCCTTGATGGGACGGTTTATGAATTACTGTTTCTTTCTTTGCCCTTAACTGTGATTGTTATTTGGGTGAGGAAGAGAGATAATGCGCGAAGGGTGATGCCGTGCCATGTTTATTTATTTATGCACGAAGGTTAATGCCGTGCCATGTTTATTATTGATTATGCACGAAGGATCATGCCGTGCCATGTTTATTATTGATTATGCACGAAGGATCATGCCGTGCCCTATTATTGATTATGCACGAAGGATCATGCCGTGCCCTGTTATTGAACCATGTACAAAGGATCATGCCGTACTATGGATGTGAGGATGAGAGTAAAAGCACGAAGGGTGATGCCGTGTACTTTATTTGTTTATTTGGTGAGGATGAGAGTAAAAGCACGAAGGGTGATGCCGTGCAACTGTTTGCTATTTCTTGAATTGATATTACTTGTGTTTACATTACACTTTGTTTTTCCTTGTGAAATTATTAACACTGTGGTTAATTGTTGAATTCTTTAAGATATTCCTTATTGTGTTAATACTTGATTATTTCTTGTTATCTTGTGGTACACATATATATATTGAATTGCACAGGTTCATGTGGGTGTCTGGTCCTAGGCTTGTCACTACTTCGCCGGGATAGGCCAGACACTTACCAGCACATGGGGTCGGTTGTGCTGATGCTACACTTCTGTGCGTTTTTGCACAGGTCCAGGTTACGATCAGGAGCAGCAGCGGCAGTAAATAGATTGCGTGGGAGTTGATCATATTTGAGACCGAGGTAGCTTGCAGACGTCCGCAGGCCCGGCGTCTCTCTCTTTATTTATGTTATTAGCTGGAGTCTCTTTGTTCCGAGACAAACAGAATTGTGTTATATTTCTTTCGGACTTTTATGTGTAGTATTCCATAGTAGTTTGTGAGTTGGTGACTCCACGTCTTGGGTAGAGGATTTCAGTATGATTTTCACCTTGTAATTAGTTATTTCTATCTGATAAAGTATTCCGCATTTATTTAATTAAAATTGTGCTAGAAACAAGATAGTATGTATACAGTGGCTTGCCTAGCTACCACGAGTAGGCGCCATCACGATCCCGATGTTGGGGGAAATAAATCCGGGTCGTGACAGCTTCGCACCGCGGGTATTCTAGAGTCCAGCGGTGTTTCATTCACCACTTTCCAGTTCACAGGTGCAGCATTTCAGTGGTGGGAGGATTTTGAGAGGCGTAGGCCCGCTGGGGCAGTGCCCCTCACTTGGCAGCAGTTCTCCACGGTATTTTTGGAGAAGTACGTGCCTCGATCTCAGAGAGAGGAGTTGCGACGTCAGTTCGAGTGGTTGAAGCAGGGAGAGATGACAGTTAATCAGTACGAGATGAGATTCACACAGCTGGCCCGTCATGCCATGTGGATGGTTCCTACAGACAAGGAGAGGATTCGGAGATTTATTGATGGTCTTATTTATCCCATCCGCATATTGATGACCAGGGAGAGAGTTTCGACAGTTACCTTTGAGGAGGTGGTTGATGCTGCCCGTCACATTGAGACAGATCGCCGCAGAGAGCGAGAGGAGAGAGAGGCTAAGAGGCCTCGTGGTACCGGCAGTTACAGTGGTGCTCCGTCTAGGGGCCAATTTCAGCATAGCAGAGGTCGCTCTTTCGGGTCTCATCAGTCTGGACGTACGGAGTCCGGTGGGGTTTCATCCGATCGTGGTCGTCGAGGCCGGCGAGGGTTATCGGGGTCGGCGGAGCCGCCGGTAGAGTCGGCCCGCACCGAGTGCTCTTCCGGCTCGGAGCTCCGCTCCCGTTTCCTCGACGACGAGATTCATCGGTAGCGAGGGGTCCTCGGCAGCCCCTTCTCCCATCTTCGGGCCGTTGTTTTGAGTGCGGTGATTTGGGCCATATCGAGAGAGAGTGTCCTCGGTGGCTGCGTAAGCGGTCTCGGCGGAGGGATCGGCCTTCGTCTTCTACTCCCGTTTCTTCGGCGCCAGACACGGTCGGCTAGGACCGGTGGCCAGGTATCTAGAGGTCGCCCCGGAGGCGAGGATCGTACTGGTGGAGGCCGGGCTCGTTTCTATGCTCTTCCGGACAGGAAGGATGCTAGCGCTTCGGATGCGGTTATTTCAGGTATTATCTCAGTCTGCCACAGGGATGCTTCTATCTTATTTGATCCCGGATCCACCTATTCTTATGTCTCTACTTACTTTGCACATCATTTGGGTATGACCCGTGGTATTCTTGCTTTGCCCGTACATGTGTCTACCCCAGTGGGGGATACTGTTGTTGTGGATCAGGTATATCGATCCTGTATTATTACTATTGGGGGTGTGGAGACCCGAGTTAATTTATTACTACTGGGCATGGTGGATTTTGATGTAATTCTAGGCATGGATTGGCTATCTCCTTACCATGCGATTCTGGACTGTCATGCCAAAATAGTCACACTAGCTATTCCGGGTAATCCGAGGATCGAGTGGCGTGGCTTGACTGATTATGTGTCCGACAGGGTGATTTCTTATATAAAGGCTCAACGAATGATTGGCAAGGGTTGTTTGTCTTATTTGGCCTTCATTAGAAATGTTGAGGTCGAGACAACCAGTCTTGATTCGGTCCCCATTGTGAGGGAGTTTCCGGATGTATTTCCAGCAGACCTGCCAGGCATGCCGCCTGATAGAGATATTGATTTTGGTATTGATTTGGTGTCGGGTACTCAGCCCATTTCTATTCCTCCTTATCGCATGGCACCAGTAGAGTTAAAAGAATTGAAAGAACAGCTTCAGGAACTCTTAGATAAGGGTTTCATTCGTCCAAGTGTGTCACCTTGGGGTGCACCGGTGTTTTTCGTGAAGAAGAAAGATGGCACAATGAGAATGTGCATTGATTACAGGCAGCTGAACAAGGTAACGGTGAAGAATAAGTACCCATTACCTCGTATCGAGGACCTATTTGATCAGCTCCAGGGAGCTAGTGTATTTTCTAAGATTGATCTTCGATCGGGTTATCATCAGTTGAAGATCAGGGACTCGGATATCATGAAGACAGTGTTCAGGACGCGATATGGGCACTACGAGTTCCTGGTGATGTCTTTCGGGTTGACTAATGCCCCAGCAGCATTCATGCACTTGATTAATAGTGTATTTCGACCGTACCTTGATTCTTTTGTGATTGTGTTTATTGATGATATCCTGGTATATTCACGTAGCCAGGAGGAGCATGCACAGCATTTGAGAGTGGCATTGCAGAGGTTGAGGGAAGAGAAGCTTTATGCAAAATTCACTAAGTGTGAGTTCTGGCTTGATACTGTGGGTTTTCTGGGACATATAGTGTCCAGTGATGGTATTCGAGTTGATCCACAGAAGGTTGAGGCAGTGCAGAATTGGCCCAGACCTTCCTCAGCTACAGAGATTCGGAGTTTTCTCGGCTTGGCAGGCTATTATCGTCGGTTTGTTCAGGATTTCTCATCTATTGCTTCACCGTTGACTAAGTTGACACGGAAGAATGCTCCATTTGTGTGGTCTGATGAATGTGAAGAGAGCTTTCAGAAGCTCAAGGAGGCTTTGACCACAGCTCCAGTACTTGTGTTACCATCGGCCTCAGGGTCATATACGGTGTATTGTGATGCTTCTAGAGTTGGACTCGGTTGTGTGTTGATGCAGGAGGGTAGAGTTATTGCATATGCTTCTCGTCAGCTAAAGCCCCACGAGAAGAACTACCCTGTTCATGATTTGGAGTTAGCTGCTATTGTTCATGCCTTGAAGATTTGGAGGCATTATCTATATGGTGTATCTTGTGATGTATATACGGACCACCGCAGCCTTCAGCATTTGTTTAAGCAAAAAGATCTAAATTTGAGGCAGCGGAGATGGCTTGAATTCCTTAAAGACTATGATATTACTATCTTGTATCATCCTGGGAAAGCCAATGTAGTGGCTGATGCATTGAGCCGGAAGGCTATTAGTATGGGCAGTTTGGCGTATATTCCAGTTGGGGAGAGACCCCTAGCAGTTGATGTTCAGGCGTTAGCTAATCGGATGGTGAGGCTGGATATTTCTGAGCCCAGTCGGGTGATGGCTTGTGTAGTAGCTCGTTCTTCTTTATATGATCGTATTCGAGAGCGCCGGTATGATGATCCACACTTACTTGTCCTTAAGGACAGAGTTCAGCATGATGATGCCAGAGATGTCACTATTGATAGTGATGGTGTATTGCGGATGCAGGGCCGGATATGCGTGCCCAATGTTGATGGCCTGCGTGAGTTGATATTGGAGGAGGCCCACGGTTCGCGGTATTCTATTCATCCAGGAGCCGCGAAGATGTATCAGGATTTGAAGCAGCATTACCGGTGGAGAAAGATGAAGAAAGATATTGTGAGCCATGTGGCTCGGTGTCTAAACTGTCAGCAGGTCAAGTATGAGCATCAGAGACCTGGTGGTGTATTCCAGCGTATTGATATTCCGGAGTGGAAGTGGGAAAGAAACTATGGACTTTGTTAGTGGACTCCCTCGGACAGCGAGGAAGTTCGATTCAGTTTGGGTGGTGGTGGATAGGTTGACCAAGTCAGCTCACTTCATCCCAGTGTGTACTACCTATACCTTAGAGCGGTTGGCAGAGATATTCATCCGTGAGATAGTGAGATTGCATGGAGTTCCTATTTATATGATATCAGACAGAGGTACCCAGTTCACTTCTCAGTTCTGGAGGACATTTCAGCGAGAGTTGGGTTCACAGGTAGAGCTGAGCACAGCATTTCATCCACAGACGGATGGACAGTCTGAGCGTACTATTCAGATATTGGAGGACATGTTGCGTGCTTGTGTCATTGATTTTGGTGGTTCATGGGCTGATTATTTGCCTTTGGCGGAGTTTGCTTACAATAATAGCTATCGGTCCAGCATTCAGATGGCACCGTATGAAGCTTTATATGGGAGGCGGTGTAGGTCTCCAGTTGGTTGGTTCGAGCCCGGCGAGGCTAGGTTGTTGGGGACAGAGTTAGTCCAAGATGCCTTAGACAAGGTAAAGGTGATTCAGGAGAGACTTCGCACAGCTCAGTCGCGTCAGAAGAGTTATGCGGACCGGAAGGTCCGAGATGTGTCTTATTCAGTAGGTGAGAAGGTGTTGCTGAAAGTTTCACCTATGAAAGGTGTTATGAGGTTTGGAAAGAAAGGGAAGTTGAACCTAAGGTTTATTGGACCTTTTGAGGTGCTTAGGAAAGTTGGGGAGGTGGCTTATATGCTTGCTTTGCCACCCAGTTTGTCGGGAGTTCATCCGGTGTTCCATGTATCTATGCTCCGGAAGTATGTCGGAGACCCATCTCATGTGTTGGACTTCAGCACGATACAGCTAGATGAGGATTTGACTTATGATGTGGAACCGGTAGCCATTTTGGGTCGACAGGTTCGTAAACTGAGATCTAAGGACATAGCTTCAGTAAAAGTGCAGTGGAGAGGTCGTCCCGTGGAAGAAGCAACTTGGGAGACCGAGCAGGAAATGCGGAGCAGATATCCACACTTATTTGATGCTCCTGGTATGTTTCTTAACCCGCTCGCGGACGAGCGTTTGTTTAAGTTGGGGAGAATGTAACAACCCGGCCCGTCGTTACGGGAATTACCACCCCGTTACCTTGCAATTACATATATTATGCTTTTAAAACAGTATTAGAGTATATCGGGTGAGTTAGGAGTGATTTGGATTGAAAATGAAACAAATAGCATGTTTGAAGAAAGCTTGAATATGAAAAGTCAACCAAGAGTTGACTATTGAGTTAGAATGCTCGGAAGCGGATTCTGATGATTCGACTAGTTCCGGGGGATCATTTATGACTTAGGAGAATAATCGGAATTGAATTCGGAGGTCCGGTGTAGTTTTAAGCTTGAATTGGCGAATGTTGAATTTTGGCGAAAACCGGATGGTAGGTGATATTTTGATCCGGGGGTCGGAATGGAATTCCGACAATTTCTGTAGCTTCGTTATGTGATTTTGGATGTGTCCGCAAATTTTCAGGTCATTTGGACATCGTTTGATCGGGTTTTGGATTGAATGTTAGTTTTGAAAGTTTTGAAGAAACTTAGGCTTGAATCCGTGAGTAAATGGAGATTTTAATGTTTAGTATGGTGTTTTTATGATTGGAACAAGTTCGTATCATGTTTTGGAGTATGTTGGTGGTTTTCGTTGGGGTCTCGGGGGTCTCGGGATGAATCCGGGGGTCCAAACGGACCATTTTTGGAAGAAAAGAGAAAGCTGGTTGCTGTCATAAACGCAGCAGGCTTTTGCTCTCCGCGATCGCGGGGAGGGGGATGCGATCGCGTGAGGCCGAGTTTTTTACCATCGCGATCGCGTGAAGCGAGTCGCGATCGCGTAGAAGAAAAAGTTCTGACAGTGAATTTAATCCAGAAACAGAGAGTTACGGGTTCATTAACCCAAAACACACATTTGAGCCCTAGAGAGAAGAAAACTCGAGGAAATCACTGAGAAGTCATCGGGTATTCGTCGGAGGTAAGATTCTTGACTTAAAAACATCATTTTATGGTAGTATTAACATCAATCTTCATGAAATTGGGTTGAAATCTTGAAGAAATGTGGCCTAAGTATTGAAAACGGGATTTTTGGATTTGGAAGGCCATTTGAACTCCGATTTCGATAAATTTTATATGCACGGACTCGTGGCGAGATAAGGATCGCGTTGGTACTAATTTTGGAATTTTCCGAGCAGTGGGGCCCGGGGTCGGGTTTTACCAACTTAGTGTAATTATGCGAATTTCATATAAATTGAAGTGGGTAATGATTCTTTGACCCGTAATTGATATAATTATTGTTATTTGACTAGATTCTACACACGAGGCAACGAAATTCAAAGGAAAAGGCATCGCGTACGAGTCTACGACCGGCTAGAGGTGAGTAGTTTGTGTATATTGTAGCCTGAGGGTTCGAAACCCCGGCTTAGCACATTGTGACGCTAATAGGGCGTGGCTCGCACACCGTGGCAGGTGCGGGATTGATTGTGATTGGGGATTTAGACTTGGTCCATCCCGAAAGTGAATAATATGTTGTTAGTGTTGGAAATACACTGTATTTGCTATATTGGTGGGCTGTAAGCCTTGTTTGGGGCCTTGTGCCGATCTGTAGCGTCCTTAGAGGACAATATTTATGTGATAGCTAAAATTGCTTAAATCACCGATCTCAGTCCTGGAAATTGAAATCACACTTTTGAAATGCTAAGTCACCGGCTTTTGCAAAATTAATAAAGTTAAAGTATTTTTCATAAATTATGAATTGAGAACTGGAAATAAGGAAAATGAATTGTTTTGTGACTTAATTGCTTATTGTGGACTGAGCATGGGATCGGGCTGCACGCCGCAGTGGTTGATATGAGGATCGGGCTGCACGCCGCAGCAGTATTGCGCTTGGGCTGTAGGAGCCCCTCCGGAGTCTGTACACACCCCCAGTGAGTGCCGTCGATGTTAAATTGGATCGGGCTACACGCCATAGCGGTTATGTGCATTGCATTGCATCTGTATTTGTTGAATTACTCTGTGGTAGCTGTATTGTATTGTTGTTGCTAGTTCGTAGGAGATTCGGACTGTAGTGTAGCTTCATATTGTGGTATTTTGTGGATTTCTTACTGTCAGCTACATATATATATTTGTTACTCACCTGAGTACTTAGTACTCACCCCTACTCCCTGCACCTTTTGTGTGCAGACTCAGGTACACAGGAGCAGTAGACGGACATCTCCAGCGTTTACATTGTCACACCGAGTTGCTGAGGTAGCTGCCTACGTTCGCAGAACCTAGCTTCTCCTCTCATTCCATTTGTTACTTTATATTTTGTATTCAGACTTGAGTACTTCTATATCGTACTCTTTATTTCTTGTTGGGTTTTGTTAGAGGCTCTAGACTTGTGACTCCGGATCTTTGGGAGTGTCAGTACTTTTGTTCAGTATTATTATTATTGGAGTTCTTAAACTCATATATTCTTCTTGGGTTGTCCATTTGGGGACCGGTATTGTGTTATAATTAAATTGTTGGGTCTGGCTGGCCTAGCTTGATTGTTGGGCGCCATCACGACCGGATTTGGGTCGTGACATTTACTAAAATAAATGGCTATCATATTGAGACTATAAATGATTGGAAGATTGAAAATATTCATTTTCCACAATCATAGGGAGTAAAATAATATGTATATGAGAAGTTACCCGCCTTATTCTTCGATTTGTAATTCATCATGTATCATGATAAACCAGAAGTTTACTAATACAAAAGTAGCCATAGTACATCAGAAGTTTACTAATGCAAAAGTTTATTTCATAGTAAACCAGAAGTTTACTAAGAGATAGCACATGCCATGATAAACTTGAAGTTTTCATTTGCCATTTTTAAATGAGCTATTTGAGAATTTAGATAAGCATATACTGAAGAACTAGAAGATTCTTCAAGAATTCTCCCGTGTTGCTTGTTCTCATAATAAATTGATTATACCAGCTAAAGTTGGGACTACCCCTGATTCTGAAATATATAAAAGGTGAATATGGATCCATTCACCTGTCATGTGAACCACTTATAGATGTATATATAAGATGGTTACATGTATGTTTATTGTCAACCCGCAGTTTGGCATTTGAAATTACTTTTCTCACTTAAGAGCATAATTTTCTGATATGAAATCAAGACAGTTCATCTTGATAATGCTGGTTTATATATAAGCTAGTTTAGCAGTGAATACCTCCTATTAATGGCCAAACTATTATTTATGAGAATAAAGTTTCATGTGTTGGTCTAAGATTTTCTAAATTGCATATAGCAGCACTGTATGCATCAGACCAACAATATATGATAAGTCTTCCCCTCATAATTGGTTTAGGATCAGAAATCAAATATTTTACTATCTTTTGATGTGTGGTATATGATTAATTTCTCTACCACAATACACAAAGATATGTTTCCCAAAGAAGATTGGGGACATATGTTAGTTTTTCTAACATCTGGGAAATGAAATAAATAGTTGAAAAATATGCTATATGAATGGAATTATCATGATCCTCACTTAGAAGATAATTCAAGTCAAATGCCAGGAGCGTTTGTTGATCCAAAATCAAATATCATATTTCAGCTGCAAATGTTCCTATTAAAATTTAAACTCCCTGAAGGATAGAGTTTACTGTACGCATGAAGTGTGGTAGACCAATCGGTTCTAAAGGTAACAATCATTGAAAAATGATAAGGAGCTAATGATCAAAATGATCATAATGAGGAGGAAATGAGCTCTAGAAGAGCCCACGACATAACATTTCATAAAACTCCAGAAAAAGTTGGGGTATCTGAAAATAAAGAAAGTGATGAGATCTCAACAAGTTATGCCGCTTAGGAACCGATATAAAATGATCGTCGATGATATATTTGATACAATATAGTGCACAATACTGTGAAATATTGTGAGGACCAGACCAGTAGTCCAGACACATGAAGATGTCATGCCATTTAAATGCGAGTCATAACCTATATGACTCATTTGATTAAATCTCTATAAAGATCCCTCAAGGATTTAAAATGCCTGAAGCATATAAGTTCAAAGTCTCGGGAAATGTACTCGATCAAATTATAAAGATCTTGTACGGTTTAAATCAATCTGGGCGCAAGTGATTTAATCGCCTCAGTAAATATTTGCTGAAAGAGAGTTACATAAATAATGTTATTTGTCAATGTATTTTTATAAAGAAAATATCATTAGAATTTGTTACGCTTGCTGTATACGTTGATGACATAAATCTTGTTGGAACTCCAGAAAAGCTCAAACGGCAATTGAATATCTTAAGAAAGAATTTTAGATGAAAGATCTTAGAAAAATAAAATTTATCTTGGTCTGCAAATTAAATATTTAGCAGACGAGATCTTTTATCCATCAATTTGCCTATACATAAAGGGTCTTTGAACGCTTTTAAATGGACAAGCGCACCCATTAAGTACATCAATGGGTGTTCGATCACTTGAAGTGAATAAGGATCTGTTCCGACCTCCAAAAGAGGATGAAGAACTCTTTGGTCTTGAAATACTCGATCTCAGTGCAATTGCTATGCACTTATGTATCTTGATAATGCTAACAAAAGTGGTGGGGATCATATTGGTTATGCAGATACAAGGTTAGAATGCAGAGACTCAAATATTTGAAACAAGGTTTTCATCAAGGGGAGTAAATACGTTATGCACTATTTTTTCCTTACTAAGGTTTTGTCCCACACGGTTTTTCCTAGTAAGATTTTAATGAGGCACACTATATTTTAATGAACATCCAAGGGGGAGTGTTATAAATATATTATATTATGCATGTTCATACTCCGTTGTAAATAAGCTTCCTGAAGAAGCTTATCCATACGGGACTCCATCGTAAATATGTTTATCTATTTAGTACTATATTGGAAATAAGCTTCCCGAAGAAGCTTATCTTTTCGGTACCCAGTTACGGATAAATATTACTTGCGGTAGAAGATTATCCATACTGGGTATAATAAGTTTATCCTTTCAATATCCGATTATGGATAAATATTACTTTCGGTAGAAGATTATCCATACCGAGTATAATAAGCTTATCCTTTCAGTATCCGGATATGGATAAATGTTACTCTCGGTAGAGATTATCCATACTGGGTATAATAAGCTTATCCTTTCAGTATCCGGTTATGAATAAATATTACCCAAAGTAGAAGATTATCCACACCGGGTATAATGAGCTTATCCTTTCAGTACTCCGTTATGGATAAACATTACTCTTAGTATAAGATTATCCATATCAGATATAGTAGCAGCTTACACAGCAGCTTATAGTAGCTTACACAACAGGTTGTAGTAGCAGCCTGCAGTAGCAGCTTACACAGCAGCTTGCAGTAGTAGCTTACACAGCAGCTTTCTTTCTTCTATAAATAGAAGAGTTTTCAGTTCATTTTGTACATCAGTTTGAATGCGAATAATATATTAGTTTCTCTCTATACGTGTCTTTACATTACAATTTTTATTTTACAACACTTTGACATTATTATCTTTATATTTACGTTACGACTTTAACTCTCCTGCAATAATTTTCATTATAATCTTTAATGGTTTAACCTACGCAACTATATTTACGTATCAGATAAAAATAGATTTTTACATAATTATACTATAATAAAAACTTATTTACCATATTTATTTAGGTTCTTTATTAATTACTTTGTATATTTATATTTACAAGTGTCACGACCCGGATTTTCCACTATCGGGGTCATGATGGCGCCTACTAATGGAAGCTAGGCAAGCCAAATATTAATTACTCCTCCATTAATTACCGAATTCTATTTAAGACATCAAAATTAAAAACATATATATATTACAGCGGAATAATCAAACTTAGCGGAAAGCTTAGTCAAATATGATAAAGAAAACTCAAACATGATACACTACCCAAGACTGGTGTCACAATACTCACGAACTTCTAAGAATAATACACATAATTGTCTGAAAGAAAATACAAGTTGTTTATCTCGGTTACATGAGATAACAAAATGAAAAGCATAGATAGAAGAGACAACGGGTCCTGCGGACGCCTGCAAGGCTACCTCGTAGTCTCTGTAGTCAGAAAATCCACAAGACGCTACTGCCGCTGCTGCTGTCCGTAACCTGTATCTGCGCAAAAAGAGCGCAGAGTGTAGTATCAGCACAACCGACCCCATGTGCTGGTAAGTGCCTGGCCTATCCCAGCGAACTAGTGACGAGGCTAAGGCCAGTCACCCACATAAACCTGTACAGTTGCAATATATATATATATATATATATATATATATACAATACATTTATAAGAAAAGACTCTGCTCTGAAATAACAGTCAATAACTCGTGATATCCAGAATAATCTAATCAACAGAATAAATCTTACTTTCATGTCTCAATTCCTCTCTCATTTCATATCTCGTGGTAGGCGTACCACCCGCTCCCAACTATCACGGTAATTACCTCTTGTGGTAGGCGTACCACCCGCTCCCAAATATATCAATAGGCTACCGGCAACTATGGCCAATGCCAAGATTTAAATCACTTTGTGGTCGGCGTGCCACACGATCCCATTTCTTATTATATAAGTGGTCGGCGCGCCACACGATCCCAATTCATAAATATATAAGTGGTCGGCGCGCCACACGATCCCAATTCATAAATATATATATTACCGGCATTTAGCCAATAATCTCTACATCAACAATATTAATAATTACCGGTTTTTAACCAATAATTGATAATAATTTCAACAATTTATCTCCATTATCGGTATAACACCAATAACTCTTAATCAACAATTTGTTCATCACTAAATTCCTATTCCTTCAAGCTAGGATAGAACAAACACTTACCACAAATGTTTTACGAACAATTCAATCTGTGGAAATGCCTTTTCCTTTCAAATTCGGCTCCAATCCAATCGTATCTATACACAATCGATTTAATATCATCAATACTACTCAACAAACTAATTCATAAGGCCAATTTCAACTTTTACAACATTCTGCCCGGAAATAGTGAAATTCGACCCCGGGCCCACATGGTCAGAACTCGGGGTTCGGACCAAAATCCGGTTACTCATCCTCCCACGAGTTCATGTATATGATTTGTTTCAAAATAAGACCTAAATTCGAAGTCCAATTTCCCAATTTATGAAAAACCCTATATTCTATAAAAACAAGAAATTCTTCCATGAAAACCTTTGATTTCTATTGAAAAACATGTTTAATGATGTTAGGAATTGAAAGAATTAAGTAAAAAGTGACTTACAATTGTTTTGAAGAGGAAGGAATCCGTGAAGAGTCGCAAATGGGTGTTTTTGGGTTGTGAAATGTGAAGAAATGAACTGAAAATCGTGTTTTACGGGTCTCTGTGTTGGCATTTGCAAACATGGGTTCGCAATTGCGAACCCCGACCAATTTCAGGAGTTTGAAAAATAAGCTAAGGCTGGAAAGTTCGCATTTGCGAACTTTTGTTCGCATTTGCGAACACTGGCAGGTTAGGGGAATGTTCGCATTTGCGAACTATTGTTCGCATTTGCGAACACAGGCAATATAGGGGACTGTTCGCATTTGCAAACTATTGTTCGCATTTGCGAACAAGGCTGGATATGGGAACGTTCGCATTTCCGAACTATGGTTCGCATTTGCGAACATAGGCAGAACAAGGGAGTGTTCGCATTTGCGAACAAGGCTGGGTATGAGGGACTTCGCATTTGCGATCAGGGTTCGCATTTGCGAGCCCTGCCTTGATTTGCCCCCTTCGCATTTGCGAGAAAGTCTTCGCAAATGCGAAGCCAACAGCTGGGTGAAAAACCAGCAGTGCAAAAATTCGGAAATTGATCCAACGGCCTATTAAATCTTTACCCGAGCCCCCGGGCTCCAAACCAAACATGTACACAACATCAAAAATACATTATGAACTTGTTCGTGCGATCACATCGCCAATATCACATCGTTTTCATCAAATCAAGCCTCAAATTCATGATTTTCATACTTTTGGTTTCAAAACTTTCAAACTTGGAGCTCAAGGTCCAAAACGTCTCAAACGACATCCGAATGTCACCAAACTTTACAGAAATCACATATATAATATTTAAGACTTGTACTCTGGGCGTCGGAACCAAAATACGAGCCCGATACCAAGGTCAATTAATTCATTTCCTTTAACAATTACATCAAAAATAATTTCATAGAAAAATTCATAACTTGGGCTCTAGGCGTCAGAATTCGACTCCGGACGTATGTCCAAGTCCCATATTTTCCTACGGACCTTTCGGAACCATCCAATCTCGGGTCCGGATCTGTTTACCAAAAATGTTGAGCGAAGTCAACCATAACAATATTAATATCATTTTTATCCAAATTTCTCATAGAATTCATATTTTATATCAAAAATCTTTCCGGCTACATGCTCTGATCATGCACGTAAATCGAGGCAACATAGAATGAGGTTTTCAAGGCCTCAGAAGCTCGAAATGATTAATAAAATAAGTGATGACCCTTTGGGTCGTCACAATCTCCACCTCTAAAACAACCGTTCGTCCTCGAACGGACAAAAGAAAGAAGTACCGAGTCAGGAAACAAGTGTGGGTAACGGCTCCGCATATCAGACTCGGACTCCCAGGTCGATGCCTCAGGAGGCTGACCTTTCCACTGAACACGCACAGAAGGAAAACACATGTGTGGGATCGCCGGTCTAGAATGGCCACCGGCTCCTCCTCGTAAGATAGTTCATTGTCCAATTGGACAGTGCTGAAGTCTAATACATGTGTGGGATCTCTGTGGTACCTCTGAAGCATAGATACATGAAAAACTAGATGCACGGCTGATAAGCTAGGCGGCAAAGCTAATCTGTAAGCCACCCCTCCCACTCTATCTAGAATCTCAAATGGACCAATATACCTAGGGCTGAGCTTGACCTTCTTCCCGAACCTCATCACGCCCTTCATAGGCAACACTCGGAGCAATACTTGTTCATCAACCATGAAATCTACATCTCGAACCTTACGATCCGCATAAGTCTTCTGCCTGGACTGAGCTGAACGCAATCTCTCCTGAATAGTCTTGACCTTATCCAAGGCCTCCCGAACTAAGTCTGTACCCAACAACCGAGCCTCTCCCGGTTCAAACCATCCAACTGGTGATCGACATCGCCTACCATACAACGCCTCATACGGAGCCATCCTGGATGCTAGACTGGTAACTGTTATTATAGGCGAACTCTGCTAATGGCAGAAACTTTTCCCACGAGCCTCCGAAATCAATAACACAGGCTCGAAGCATGTCCTCTAGAATCTGAATAGTCCTCTCGGACTGGCCATCCGTCTGAGGATGAAATGCTGTACTCAACTGAACCTGGGTGCCTAACTCCTGCTGGACCGCTCTCCAGAACCGCGAGGTAAACTGCGTACCCCGATCAGAGATAATAGATACTGGCACTCCACGGAGACGAACAATCTCCCTAATGTAAACCTCCGCTAACCTCTCCGACGAGTAGGAGACAGATACTGGAATAAAGTGTGCTGACTTGGTCAACCTATCAACAATGACCCAAATAGCATCAAATTTCCTCCGAGTCAAAGGAAGTCCAGTAACGAAGTCCATAGTGATCCGCTCCCATTTCCACTCGGGAATTTCAATCCTCCGGAATACACCACCAGGTCTCTGGTGCTCATATTTCACCTGCTGACAATTTAGACACCGAGCGACATACGCAACGATATCTTTCTTCATTCTGCGCCACCAATAGTGCTGCCGTAAGTCCTGGTACATCTTCGCGGCGCCTGGGTGAATAGAATACCGCGAACTGTGGGCCTCCGTTAAGATCAACTCTCGAATCCCTTCGACATTGGGCACACAAACTCGACCCTGCAATTTCAATACCCCATCATCATCTAGATTTACATGTGTGGCACCTCCCCGCTATACTGTATCTCTCAACTCTCGTAAATGAGGATCATCAAATTGCCTCTCACGGATACGCTCTAATAAAGAAGAACAAGCGACCGTGCAGGCTAACACCCTGCTAGGCTCAGAAATGTCTAATCTCACGAACCGGTTGGCTAAGGCCTGGACATCTAGAGCTAATGGTCTCTGACTGACCGGAATATATGCAAGACTACCCATGCTGGCAGACTTTCTACTCAATGCATCGGCCACCACATTGGCCTTACCCGGGTGATATAAAATAGTAACATCATAGTCTTTTAGCAACTCTAGCCACCTTCTCTGCCTCATATTCAACTCTTTCTGCTTAAACAAATACTGAAGACTCTTATGATCGGTGTATACTTCACATGCTACACCATACAAATAATGCCTCCGGATCTTCAATGCGTGAATAATCGCCGCCAATTCTAGATCATGCACTGGATAGTTCTTCTCATGAATCTTCAACTGCCTCGAAGCATAGGCAATAACCTTGCCATCCTGCATTAACACCGCACCAAGCCCAATACGGGAAGCATCACAATAAACAGTATAAGGTCCCGTACCTGTGGGTAAAACCAATACCGGTGCTGTGGTCAAGGTTGTCTTGAGCTTTTGAAAGCTCACCTCGCATTCATCGGACCATTCAAATTGAACACCCTTCTGGGTCAATCTGGTCAGTGGGGTTGCAATAGACGAAAATCCTTCTACGAATCGGCGATAATAACCCGCTAACCCCAAGAAACTCCGAATATCCGTGGCTGATGTCGGTCTAGGCCAGTTCTTGACTGCCTCAATTTTCTTCGGATCAACCTGAATACCTGCTACCGCCACAATATGCCCTAGGAATGCAACTGAACTTAGCCAAAATTCACACTTTGAAAATTTTGCATATATAGCTGGCTATCTCTCAGAGTCTGCAAGGCCACTCTGAGATATTGCGCATGCTCCTCCTGACTGCTGGAATATATCAATATGTCATCAATGAAGACTATTACAAACAAGTCTAAATAAGGTCGGAACACCCGATTCATTAATTCCATAAAAGCTGCTGGAGCATTTGTCAACCCAAAAGACATGACCAAAAATTCATAATGTCCATACCGAGTGCGGAACGCTGTCTTAGGGACATCAAATGCCCTAATCTTCAGCTGATGATAGCCAGATCTCAAATCTTTCTTTGAAAATACCTTGGCACCCTGAAGCTGGTCAAATAAATCATCAATTCGCGAAAGTGGATATTTATTTTTGGTAGTCACCTTGTACATTCTCATAGAACCATCTTTCTTCTTTACAAATAATACTGGTCCACCCCAAGGCGAAACATTGGGTCTAATGAAACCCTTTTCAAGTAAATCATGCAACTGTTCCTTCAATTCTTTTAACTCTGGCGGAGCCATACGATATGGGGGAATGGAAATGGGCTGAGTGCCTGGAGCCAAATCAATGCAAAAATCAATGTCCCTATCGGGCGGCATACCTGGTAAGTCTGAAGGAAATACTTCAGGAAATTCGCGAACCACAGGCACAGAGTCAATAGAAGGAACCTCAGCACTAGAATCACGGACATAGGCCAAATAAGCCAAGCATCCCTTTCCAACCATACGCCGAGCCTTAACATAAGAAATAACATTACGACTAGTATGACCTGAAATTCCTTTCCACTCTATACGAGGCGAATTCGGCAGAGCTAAAGTCACAGTCTTGGCATGGCAATCTAAAATAGCATGATATGGAGATAGCCAGTCCAAGCTTCCTTCAACATGCAATTTGCTTAATTTTCAACACGAATCACTCCTAACTCACCCGATATACTCTAATACTGATATAATAGCATAAGATATGAAATTGCAAGGTAACGGGGTGGTAATTCCCGTAACAACGGGCCGGTCGTTAAATGGCGACTCTGAATTAATTAAATAAATCCCGTTTCGATTGTCCTTTAATTGGAAAAACTCCCTTGCGCCATCGCGGGTAAGCGAAAAAAGGAGGTGTGACAGTAATACAGCATCAGAAGACCCAGCCTCTGGCCGGGCTGGCAAAGCATAAAATTGAGGCTGGGTCCTACCTCCCTGAACTGCATCTCTAGGACGATTAACCACCCGGCTGTTCTCTACCTCTGTCGGTCCGAGCTCCAACTCAATGGTCCCTACCTCAACCTCTATGATCCCTGCCTCTGCCTCTAGCTGGTTGGGTGGGTTGGGCTTCACCTACTGCCTAAATCATGGCACGAGAACCCTGCTGGTGAGATCTGTCAGAAGCTCGAGGGCAATACTTTGCAATGTGCCTAAGATCACCGCACGTAAAACGAGCCCTCGGCTGCTGAAAATAGCGAAGTGGTGGTGCACTGATAGGCTGCTGATCAGAGTAGCGTGGCCGAGAATTACGATCACCTGAAGCATCATGAGAAACCTGAAGAGCTGACTGATAAGGCCTAGGAGGATGGCCTCTATCATAAAAATCTCTATCTCCAGACGAGGTACCACTGAATCTATCTGTATTGCGGGGCCTCTTATCCAATCCATGACCTGCTCCTTGTGAGAGAGCTATCTCAATTCGGTGGGCTGCATTAGCCGCCTCCCGAAAAGTGATTTCAGTCCCTGCTCCTATAGCCATCTGCAGTCAAATTGGCTGATTCAAGCTATCAATAAACCTTCTCACCCTTTCTCTATCTGTGGGAAGCATGACAATAGCATGACGAGCCAGGTCCACGAACCTAGTCTCGTACTGTGTGACAAACATAGAACCCTGATGAAGACGCTCAAATTGTCTGCGCATAACCTCCCGCTGAGTTGCTGGAAGGAACTTCTCCAAAAATAATTCTGCAAATTGCTCCCAAGTCAAAGATGACGACCCCGCTGGCCTGGATAGACAATAATCTCTCCACCAAGTCTTGGCGGAACCAGATAATTGAAAAGTAGCAAAGTCCACGCCATTAGTATCCACAATACCCATAGTACGGAGAACTTCGTGGCAGCTGTATAGGAAATCCTGTGGATCCTCTGAAGGAGTGCCACTGAATGTGGTAGTGAACAGCTTGGTAAACCTGTCCAATCTCCACAACGCGTCAGCAGACATGGCTGCACCATCATTAGACGGAGTCGCGATAATAGGCCGAGCTGCCTCAACTGGCTGAATCACAGGATCCTGAGCCTGAGGAATTACTGGCTTCGGAGTGCGCGTAGCAGGAGTCTGATTACCTCCTCCAGCTTGAGAAGTGGCTGGTGCTACTGGTAATAAACCTACTCTGGTGATATGATCCATAAAACCTACTATCCGGACCAAAGCATCCTGAAGATCCGGAGAAAACAAAGCTCCTTCTGGGACCTGAGCTGGGCCTACTGGAGCTGATGGGGCTGGAACTTCCTCCTCGATATGAACCTGAGGTTCTGCCACTCATGTTGCTGCTCGGGGCTGAGCTCTGCCCTTACCTTGACCTCTAGTACGACCTCGACCTCGGCCTCTGTCCCTAGCGGGAGCTGCCGCTGCTGGGACCTCGGGCTGCTGGTCACTGGATGAAGATGCACGTGTTCTTACCATCCGCGGAAGAACAGAGTAGAAATTCAATTAACATTTGAAAGATCAAGTCGCACGACTGGAAAGAACAAAGGGAATATTTTTCCTAACTCTGTAGCCTTTGGAGGATAAATACAGACGTCTCCGTACCGATCCTTCAGACTCTACTAAGGTAGTTCGTGAGTTGTGAGACCTGTGCAACCTAGTGCTCTGATACCAACTTGTCACGACCCGGATTTCCCACTATCGGGGTCATGATGGCGCCTACTAATGGAAGCTAGGCAAGCCAAATATTAATTACTCCTCCATTAATTACCGAATTCTATTTAAGACATCAAAATTAAAAACATATATATATTACAACGGAATAATCAAACTTAGCGGAAAGCTTAGTCAAATATGATAAAGAAAACTCAAACATGATACACTACCCAAGACTGGTGTCACAATACTCACGAACTTCTAAGAATAATACACATAATTGTCTGAAAGAAAATACAAGTTGTTTATCTCGGTTACATGAGATAACAAAATGAAAAACATCGATAGAAGAGACAACGGGTCCTGCGGACGCCTGGAAGGCTACCTCGTAGTCTCTGTAGTCAGAAAATCCACAAGTCGCTACTGCCGCCGCTGCTGTCCGTAACCTGTATCTGCGCAAAAAGAGCACAGAGTGTAGTATCAGCACAACCGACCCCATGTGCTGGTAAGTGCCTGGCCTATCCCAGCGAACTAGTGACGAGGCTAAGGCCAGTCACCCACATAAACCTGTACAATTGCAATATATATATATATACAATACATTTATATATATATATATATACAATACATTTATAAGAAAAGACTCTGCTCTGAAATAACAGTCAATAACTCGTGATATCGAGAATAATCTAATCAACGGAATAAATCTTACTTTCATGTCTCAATTCCTCTTTCATTTCATATCTCGTGGTAGGCGTACCACCCGCTCCCAACTATCACAATAATTATATCTTGTGGTAGGCGTACCACCCGCTCCTAAATATATCAATAGGCTACCGGCAACTATGGCCAATGCCAAGATTTAAATCACTTTGTGGTCGGCGTGCCACACGATCCCATTTCTTATTATATAAGCGGTCGGCGCGCCACACGATCCCATTTCATAAATATATAAGTGGTCGGCGCGCCACACGATACCAATTCATAAATATATATATTACCGACATTTAGCCAATAATCTCTACATCAACAATATTAATAATTACCGGTTTTTAACCAATAATTGATAATAATTTCAACAATTTATCTCCATTACCGATATAACACCAATAACTCTTAATCAACAATTTGTTCATCACTAAATTCCTATTCCTTCAAGCTAGGATAGAACAAACACTTACCTCAAATGTTTTACGAACAATTCAATCTGTGGCAATGCCTTTTCCTTTCAAATTCGGCTCCAATCCAATCGTATCTATACACAATTGATTTAATATCATCAATACTACTCAACAAACTAATTCATAAGGCCAATTTCAACTTTTACAACATTCTGCCTGGAATAGTGAAATTCGACCCCGGGCCCACATGGTCGGAACTCAGGGTTCGGACCAAAATCCGGTTGCCCGTCCTCCCACGAGTTCATGTATATGATTTGTTTCAAAATCGGACCTCAATTCGAGGTCCAATTTCCCAATTTATGAAAAACCCTATATTCTAACAAAAACAAGAAATTCTACCATGAAAACCTTTGATTTCTATTGAAAAACATGTTTAATGATGTTAGGAATTGAAAGAATTAAGTAAAAAGTGACTTACAATTGTTTTGAAGAGGAAGGAATCCGTGAAGAGTCGCAAATGGGTGTTTTTGGGTTGTGAAATGTGAAGAAATGAACTGAAAATCGTGTTTTACAGGTCTCCGTGTTCGCATTTGCGAACATGGGTTCGCAATTGCGAACCCCGACCAATTTCTGGAGTTTGAAAAATAAGCTAAGGCTGGGAAGTTCGCATTTGCGAACTTTTGTTCGCATTTGCGAACACTGGCAGGTTAGGGGAATGTTCGCATTTGCGAACACAGGCAGTATAGGGGACTGTTCGCATTTGCGAACAAGGCTGGATATGGGAACGTTCGCATTTGCGAACTATGGTTCGCATTTGCGAACATAGGCAGGACAAGGGAGTGTTCGCATTTGCGGACTATTGTTCGCATTTGCGAACAAGGCTGGGTATGAGGGACTTCGCATTTGCGATCAGGGTTCGCATTTGCGAGCCCTGCCTTGATTTGCCCCCTTCGCAATTGCGAGAAATGCTTCGCAATTGCGAAGCCAACAACTGGGTGAAAAACTAGCAGTGCAAAAATTCAGAATTTAATCCAACGGCCTATCAAATCTTTACCCGAGCCCCCGGGCTCCAAACCAAACATGTACACAACATCAAAAACACATTATGAACTTGTTCGTGCGATCACATCGCCAATATCACATCGTTTTCATCAAATCAAGCCTCAAATTCATGATTTTCATACTTTTGGTTTTCAAAACTTTCAAAACTTTCAAACTTGGAGCTCAAGGTCCAAAACGTCTCAAACGACATCCGAATATCACCAAACTTTACAGAAATCACATATATAATATTTAAGACTTGTACCGGGCGTCGGAACCAAAATACGAGCCCGATACCAAGGTCAATTAATTCATTTCCTTTAACAATTACATCAAAAATAATTTCATAGAAAAATTCATAACTTGGGCTCTAGGCCTCGGAATTCGACTCCGGACGCATGTCCAAGTCCCATATTTTCCTACGGACCTCTCGGGACCATCCAATCTCGGTCCGGATCCGTTTACCAAAAATATTGACCGAAGTCAACCATATCAATATTAATATCATTTTTATCCAAATTTCTCATAGAATTCATATTTTCTATCAAAAATCTTTCCGGCTACATGCTCGGATCATGCACGTAAATCGAGACAACATAGAATGAGGTTTTCAAGGCCTCAGAAGCTCGAAATAATTAATAAAATAAGTGATGACCCTTTGGGTCGTCACAACAAGTTATATAAAAAACTATTAAAAAAAAAAATTCAAGATCCCTTAATTTTAGCTCGTCACATACAATCCATTTACAATAACTCCCCTTATATTTAACATTATGTTCATTTTTTCTCTCTTTCTTAATAATAAGCCAAAATTCCTATTTTATTTTTATATCCTCCTTCGCCCTCCTACCCCCTACCCCCACCTCGCATTTTCAATTCTTTTTCTTTGCCAAAGGTTTTCAAACTTAATTTCTCTCTTTCTTACTAATTACCTAAAATCTCTATTTTTTATTGATACATTGCAGACGAAATTTGAAATTTGCTATGGAATCAAGTTCTTGGTAAGTTTTGAATCTTGTTTTCTTTTCTTCTAAATTTTTTGTTGTGACTTGTATATGATACATCAATACCCAAAAGAATACTCTATACAATACTAATACAATTTTAATGCAATAATATTGCATTTTTAATGTAGAGTTGTGATTGAAACTTGAAGAAGATGAAGACCATAATTGTATCAAAAATTTTAAAAATTAATTTATCGCGATTGTATTATAATTGTATATGTATCATAATTGTTGTAGGAATTGTATTACAAAAGTATGAATTGTATATCCATTGTATATTGTTACGAGCAGTTGTGAGTTCGTGACAAATTTCACAATTTTGTATCACAAGTATGATAATTGTATATTAATTTATTCGTATTGTATCAAGTATTATTTTAGGTATTAATGTACCAGATACAAGTTAGATAATATTATAATACAGGTATGATGCAATAATATTTTAGGCATTGATGTATCTAATACAATTCAAATACAATTATAATATATTCAACATACAATTTCTGAATATTCTTTAATAATATAAAACTGTAGGCAATAGGGGCGTATCTAGGCCTAAGGGTATGGATTCACGTGAACTCATATTCATATCCTTAAACCATGTGTAACTATGTTATATTTTATAAAATTACTTAAATATATGTAGTTCACCCATGCTCAAAGACTCATATGATGCAATAATTATTGAGTGTACCTATACGAGTAAAATTAGTGGTTCAAATCCCACTTCAGACAAACTTATTTTTGGCACAAAGCATTGATATACACGTGAAAATCACCAAAAATTTTAAAACTGGCATTGATATATAATTTTTAAGACGCAGTAAGTTTACGGTAAGAGACTAAAGTAAAACACGTGATTTTAGATCCACCACTTTTCACACTAGTGCATTTGAAATCCTGGATACGCATCTGGTAAGCAATGGTAGGAAGAGAAAAGATAGATTCTTGGTGTAGATTAAGGGATTTTGATGTAAAAAAAATGGGAGAGAAGAGAAAAGAGGAAAAAAAAAAAGGATATAATTAATCCCATTATTGAAGACACTTATAATGGGGTAAGAGCGTTTTAAAGAACACTATATACAATTTGTAAGAAAAACCTAAATATTTATTAAAAACTATAAAATATAAAGAACATAAATAAATAAGTTTTTAATATAGTATAACTAGTTAAAACTCCCGATAAAAATTACTCTTTGATTAATCGACTTTACCTTAACTATGGATATGGATAAAGACGGCCGAATGCAGTTTGACATTTCTTATCTCATTTTATGTAATGCTATCACCATTTAAAGCATCAAAAAGACTTGCTAGTACGATATGTCAGCCATCTTTTTTTAACAATAAAAAAATGTAAATCATATGATTTTTATATTGTTCTTAATAATACCTACTGTATGAATAAATGAATTCACACGATTTGTGCAACTTGATCAGTTCTAATTAGCGAATAGGTCTACGAATTAATACGCAAAATAGATATATTGAATCACTATTTCAAAATTTGTTTCCTTTTGGAACGAAATAATAGTTTCTTTAGAGAAAAGTAAGGAAATCTTTTTTTGGGTGGGGTGGGGTGGGATGTAGCACATAGGAAAATGACTCGGTGAAGCGGTGAAGGTAAATATGAGTAACCTCGCGGTAAATCGAAAATTACCGAGATCCCGAACCTTCTATAAAGTCCTCTCCACACATAACTCTCCCATTCTTTCAGCATCCATTATCTCTCTTTCTCTCTCTATCTCAAAAAATCTGAATTCTAGGGTTAGGGTTACTACGATGTCGTCCTCAAAGATGATCGTATTGAAGAGCTCAGACGGCGAGACTTTCGAGGTGGAGGAAGCGGTGGCTTTGGAATCTCAGACGATAAAGCATATGATTGAAGATGATTGCGCCGACACCAGCATCCCCCTTCCTAATGTGACTAGCAAGATCTTGGCTAAGGTTATCGAGTACTGCAAGCGTCATGTTGATGCTACCAAAACTGAGGATAAGGCTTCTGAGGATGAACTTAAGGCCTTTGATTCTGATTTCGTTAAAGTTGACCAGGCCACCCTCTTCGATCTCATCTTGGTTTGAATCTCCTTTCCCTTTTTTCTTATCTGTATCTATTATATGCTTAGTTTTATTAGAATCGTCTCTATGTTTGCTTGTTTGTACCTTCATACTGTTTGATTGAATGATACTATTCGCTGTATTGATCCCGGGATAGATAATATGTTGGTCTCTCTGTTGGAGCTCCTTCGGTCATAGACCTAACTGGTAAAGTCTGATGAAGGAGCTTTGATTTGTCCCATGGAGCTTTGGTGTAGTGGTAAGAGCCTAGCAGATGATGTCTGGATTAGTAGCTAGTGAGCGGTTCGAACGCACTATGTTAGTGAGAAAGGTTAGGGGGGCTGCGCCGTTATCCAGAGTATTAGAAAAATAAAGGAGCTTAGGTTCTTCACAATCTTCCCTAGCTTGGTGTTCACCTTGTCCAGCTTGCTGCTGTGCCTCTAGAAATCCCACCAAAATCTGACCAATATTAAGTGTAAAGTCCTCTCTGTTTCCTCATTTAATTCAGAGCAATAGGCCATTGTCTTGGTATGTATAACCCCTCCAATTTACTTTAGCCTTGTTAGGTTAAAAGGGTAGGCGGGTCTTGCAATAGTTAGTTTGACTGTTTGAGAATCCCTAATATGTGGGAGGGATGTGTTATTGTCTCTTTACTTGATCACCTTTATCATGGGTCCTATGTGAGGAATTGGCATATCTTATACAATATAGTGGATTGCCTGCCTTAGGAGTCATGCTTGAGGACATTGGGTATCTTCTGCTATTTGAAGTGTTGAAAAGAAGAATTTGTGCTGGTAATTTTGTGAAATGATTGGACTGATCTTTAGAAACATTTCGATTTGGAGCTAGATAGGCAACTACTAAAAATGTAGAAGCTTTTGAGTCTCAAGAAACTGAGAGTAGGACTCTTTGAATTCTAAGATATATTTGTACTCCCTGCTAAACTGGCAGAAGCTATCCTAACCAATGGGATCCCCTTAGAAAGTTGTTGATAGTTCCTTCTCTTTTCTTTATCAAGGCTAAATTAGGTTTCCTTCGCTAATGGATACCATTATGGAGGAGGGTGAAGTGTATTAGTCTAACTTGAATTTGGATAGAATGGAGAAAGAAACTAGAATTGGCTGTGTTGATGAGAAAATCCTTGCTTCCCAAGTCCCATGTAGTCACTTTTCTGTAATTTGGCCCCAGGATATTTGGTGAAGAATCGAGGAAGGGGTGCCTTTCCTTACAAAAAGGAGGTTTTTTATTGATCTTCTAAAGCTACTTGTGCCTTGAAATGAAATCCGTCAGTTTATAGCTTTTAATCCTCACCTTTGATTACCTGTAGGGCCTTGGGCAAAGGTTTTACCCAAGTCTAAGCTGAAGATTCATTTTGTTTTAAGGTGGGAGTACGGATTTAGTGCTTATCAGGCTGTTCCTATTTTATCGTTTGTACCCTCTTTACGAATCATGACCACGGAACTGTTTTAAACTTGTTCCATATATACATGTTTGCTAAGGCTTTTTATTTTTCTCTGAGACTTTTAGACTTTCTCACATGTTGTCATATAGGCAGTTTGCCCAAGCATCAATCTGTTGAAAATGATGACAGTGCCCTTATGTACCCTAGTTTTGGCCATGCTTCTTCTATTTCCTTTTAATAGCTGTCAGTTGTTGCTATATAATTATTTTCTCTAAATTTACTGATTTATGCTGTTATTAGTTGATCCTTTGGTCCTTTTTGTTTCCTTCTGTCAGCATCTTTTCTAGGTATTGTCTACTCTACAGGGGGGCAGTCATTAATATCTATCTCTTGTTCCTCTCTAATTCTGGTGATGATAAACTTTGGCGTTCCCTCTTTTTGAGTAGAGCTTTTGGATGTTGAAATTTTACTTGCTGTGACCTGGTTCATTTTGTTATTTCCCAGGCTGCCAACTACTTGAACATCAAGAGCCTGCTTGATCTCACATGTCAAACTGTGGCTGACATGATTAAAGGGAAGACACCAGAGGAGATCCGGAAGACCTTTAACATCAAAAATGACTTCACTCCAGAGGAAGAAGAGGAGGTTAGGAGGGAGAATGCTTGGGCATTTGAGTGAACTTTAAATCTCATAATCTGGGGATAAATTTGGAATATATCTTACTAGATCGTATGAACAATCTTTTATGTTAGTAAATATGTGAGTACGGTATTTGCTTTTGGACCCCTGACTTTGTTATTCGATGAAGTGGCTTGAACCTCCTTTTGCTGTTATGAAGTCTTGGTTTAATGTGAAGCTCTCGTAAATTGATGCAAAATGCTTTAAGTCTTTGAAGCACTTGTCTTTTCTTTTACTTTTATTTATTTTATCCATTGTTGGAGATCTTAATATTTTTTATCCGTTCTAGGCTTTATTACTTGTGATGGTGATCTGACCAGTTTGATATTGTTAGTTTGAAACTGCTGAGTGGATGTCCTGCAAATATAGGGAGGGAACATTTTTGACTTGAGCAATTACTAGGTGCCATTTTCTTTTTCTAGGAATACTGCTCTGACTAGCTTTCTGGAATTCCTTTTTCTATTTTAACACAGCCAGATGTGCAGGGACAGGATAGTTTAGATTTTGAGGTTTGAAGTAGAAAGCTACTAATAAGATCCTATTGAGCTCTATTTTAAAATCAGTTATGACGTTAATGTAGAGTAACCACGATTTCCTCATGTTTGCCCTATCATTGATAGGAGACTTTATTATATTCACTATAAGTGCTAATTTGTGTTTCCTTTCTTTTGAGGTATGCATTAGTTATCATTACAGTATTTTTTGTGCTTCACTTTGAATCACATTCTGTTCACTGGATGTATCAGTGAGTTTGATACTACAAATGAATGTCCTGGACTCTAGTTTTAAATATAAGCTTCTCTTGCACCGATAGTTCTTTGTTCTCGCGAGCAAACCCCACAACTCTTCCTCAAGGGATTTCTTTTCTTTTGACTGGATGTTTTTGGTTGAGTTGTTAAAATGCATGTTTTTTTCAACTAAGGAAGGTGGTGGGGAAGTGGCTTTTAGTGTCCTGGGATGAACTGATTTTTCAGAAGGTTGAAGGCTTGCAGCATAATAAATTGCCAAAATGAAGCTTAATCTTCTAAAATTACGAACCTGAAAAGAATCTCCACAGCTTTCGTGATTGCAATTGCGTCTACTTTCTAATAGTTTTGACTTCTAGTTTGTGTGCACAATGATTATTGTGATTAGAGTTTATCAGTTCTTTAATTCGAGCATTGCTGTATTAGAGGTCCGTTTGGCAACGAATATGTGATGGTAAGAGTAAGGAAAGATACGTTCCCTAGAAACGTCTTTTCATACTCTTGAAAGTTTATTTCTTATTTGTCCATTCTACCATCTAGTTTAGGAGGGACACTCTTACTAGTATAAGACCCTTTAGGGGTGGGATGAAAATACATTGATTAGTAGTATTAGGATTAGTTATACATAAATTATAAAATGCGTGAACTATTTTCAGTTGGAAGTGTAGTTTGATACATTATATATTAGTACACGTATACCTAAAATATTTGTTTTGCCTTCTATTTTTCTTATCAAGAGAAAGAGAAAATATTTTTTAGAACTCCTTGTCGACCTTCTCCGCTTTATCCTCTAACCCACCCCCACACCTTACACACCCATCCATCCAAACCCCACCCCATCTCTTTCTCCAAAAAGATTTTTTTTTTTAAATTTGTAGTTTTTTTTCGGTCACCACCCATCTTGGTATCCCCGCCAAACCCCACCCTCACTGTTCCCACCCACCACCACAAAAAAATTATTTTTTTTTAATTTTAAATTTCTATTTTTTTTTTTGCACATACTCCTTGCCCCCCTCCCTAAAAAAATTTACTTTTTTTATTTCAAATTTTTATTTTTTTATTTTTTTACACATACACCGTGCCCCTGCCCCTCCCCCCGAGAAAAAATATTTTTTTATATATATATTTTCAATTTTAATTTTTTCAACTATCTTGTTAGAGGTTTGAAATTATTCAAGTTCTAAAGTTATGCGTTTAGAGGTTTATCTATTTGAAAGTTTACGGGTTTAGATATTATAAAATTTACGGGTTCGAAAGTTTGCGGTTTTTACGTAAAAAAGTAAAGCAACACATTAGTTGCTTTGGATTCTGTCAATTTTTAGAGATTTGGGGAAGGGGTGGACGAGGGGGAGGGGTAATGAGAGTTGCATAAAAAATATTTTCTACTCTCTAACCAAACAATAGAAAATATTTTTCAAAAAATATTTTTCACACCAACCAAACAAGGGAAATAAGTGATAAAACTATTTATTTTCTAGGAAAATATCTTTCATGGAAAACATTTTTCATGTTGAAGTATTGAATCAGTTGTGAGTGGTTATATTAAATAGTATTTAAGAAGTACACTTCTAGAAGGTTAGATAGAATACAATTAGTCGGTCACTGAGTTATTAATGGGTTGTTAATTTGTAATAGATAGACAGTTATGAAAGTATTTAGTTTACTAATCATTTTGTATAAATAAGGGATTGAACAAGATTTCTCAATTAGACAATAAAAAAATCGAGGATTACCTCTCTCACTTTCTGTTACACAGACTCTCTTCATCATCGAGCTTACTCCTTCATCAATAAAAGACCTAAACACCATTTTAATATGGTATCAGAGCGGATTTACTGCAATCTTAAGAGAGAAGACACTAAGGATTATCAATTTCTTCCCTGAATATCACGTTTGTCTTTCCTAGGTCAAAAATTTTCCTCTTTACAAATTTTCTTTTCCAATTTCTAAGAAATATGTTGTAGGCGAGCAATTCTCCTCAAAATGTGACAAGAACTTCGACTGGAACACCATATGCAATCAATTCGCAACTGGATTGTAGCGATCCGTTGTATGTGCATCCTTTAGATATATCAGGGGTGGCACTTGTCTCGCAATTGTTAATCGAAACTTAAAGCTACTCGGAATGGAGTCGATCAATAAATATGTCACTATTAATGAAGAATAAGATAGGATTCACAGATGGAACATGTACAAGGGAGAAATATAAAGGTGATACATTGTTCAGTCGCGGATCATGTGCTCGGATGGACAAGAGCTCAGAAAAGAAATTGTTTACTCATCGACTGTACAGAAGGTATGAGCATCTTTCAAAGATAAATTTGATAAGGTAAATGCAATTAAAGTGTATCATGTGAATAGTAAAATAAGTCTATTGAATAAAGGATGTTTCAATATACTGCTCAAAATTAATTGATCTCTGATGTGAGTTTGAGTCAATAATCTTTTTCTCTGTGTGTGATTGTGTGAAGTCCAGACTTCTTATTGAATTTGTACATCAATAAAAACTAATGAAGTTCTCAATGTGACTCAATGAAACATATACCCAATAGAGAACCAAATTTTGATGATGAACCCTACACCTACTTTAGATCAGGCATATGTAATGATCATACTCGAAGATAGTTAGAGAATGAATGGTGGAATTCTGAAAAACGCACCAACGGAAGGAGTCACTAGTGGCCTGATTTCAGCCAATGCTTCGAATGTGAGATCTAAGAGCAATACACATTTACAATGCGATTACTGTCATTTAAAGGATTACACGAGGAAAACTCGTTATAAATTGGTGATTATCCACCAGGATTCAAGTTCACTAATAAGAAAAAGGAAGCATATGATGGTCCTGCAGTTGTGGCACACAATGTGCATGTCAAAGAGGATTTGCAAAAAACTAGATCTATGAATTTGTAGAACATTCATACGGGGAATGATGGACCTCCTAATGCATTACGCGTTGCGCATGTCTTCACTTATGAACCATACCAGTAGATTCCCATTATGCTTAATAAAGAAAAAGTACCTAAGGCAATTGAGATGGCCAATATGGCAGGTAAATCTATTAGTAAATGTGATTATTGGATTATTGATTTAGGTACCTCAAATCATATGGCTTCATCTTTACAATTGTTATCCAATCATTTACCATATCCTTCATGTAGTTCTACCTCTGTTCATTTTCCAAATGGAGATAGTGCAAGTATCACACATACATGATCTTTTCCTATATCCAGTTTCCAAAATCTGCACAATGCACTTTATATCCCTCAATATAAGTATAATCTTCTATATGTGTCTAGATACACTAAGAAACTACATTATTTAGTCACTTTTATCCTTAATGCTTCCACATATGTTGTTGTATATGCCTCAATATGCTTGTCTTCTTTACTCAACATCCATTCTACTGCTTTATGGCATCAGAGACTAGGTCATGGACTATCTATCATTTTACAAAGAATTTTCATAATAAAATGCCATTTGTCAGCATCCAATAACTGTGATTGTCATATATGTCCACTAGTTAAACAAACTAAGTTACCATTCCTTGTAAGCACAAATAAGTCTGCTTTCTTTTTGAGCTTGTACATATGGATGTATGTATATGATGCCCTTATAAAGTTTGTACCAAACAATGATTTCAGATATTTTCTTACCCTTGTTGATCGTTACTCAATAATAACATGAACTTTTTTATTGAGATTGAAGAGTGATGCGTATGTTGTCTTGAATGATTTTCTTCAGCTTGTACAAAATCAATTTCTACCATTGTTAAGACATTTAGATCTGAAAATGGTTATGAATTCTTCAATAATTTTTGCTCCGCTCTCTTTAAATCCAAACATATTATCCAATAAAGTAGTTGTTCCTACACTCGATAAAAAAATAGAGTGGTGAAAAAAAAGCATAGACATCTTCTTGAGGTTGAGATAGCCTAAAGATTTCATGCTCACATACCCTTGAAATACATGGGAGAATGCATTATGGCAACTACATATATAATCAATAGGTTTCCTTGCATGTCTTGAAAGGAAAGTCTCATTATGAGTTATTCCATAGTTCAAAACCTAGTCTTAGTCATATGAGAACTGTAGGATGTGCTTCCTATGTCACAAAGACCAACTTCAGTGATTTTCTCTGCCAAATATTCTACTGCTATCTTTATGAGATATTCCTCTACTCAGAAAAGCTACAGGTTGCTTGATATTGAATATGACAAGCTCGTTGTTAATAGAGATGTTATATTTAAGGAAACAATAATCCCTTTTAAATATCTAAACTCTCAATTTTTATCTTCCTCAAGCATAACATTAGTTCTCTCTTCCTACCTTTCCCTAATTTCTCTACAACTAAGATTCACTCGGAACCTTCCACTGACCTTCTATCAATACCTGAACCTAACCTTAATCCTGAACTTTATTTGATGCTAGATTTTGTAACAACCTCTTCTCTCTTCTCCGATTCCTCATCCTTTGCCTTTGCCTCTGCCTCTGCCTCTGCCTCCTGATTCTACCACTTCCACTCTTTCCATACCTTCTCTTGCCTCTGTACCTGATTTACCTAGAAGATCATGGAGATCTCTTAAACCTTTCATTTGGTTAACATACTATATAAATTCTCTTTTTCCTTCTACCTCATATGTTTATCCTATACAAAGGTACATCCTCTTTTGAATTCTACATCTATTTATCATATACAATATTTTGTTTCCTACTCATACCTACCTGCTCATTTTCATTCCTTTCTAGCCTCTTTCTCTTCAAATACTAAATCGTCTACCTTCTCTCAAGATATTAAGGATGAGATCCAGGTTGAGGCAATGAAGCTTGGGATTGAGGCTCTAGAACAAAAACACACTTGGAAAGTAGTTGATTTACCTGCAGACAAGGCCCCTATAGGGTGTAAGCGGGAATATAAAATGAAGTACAATACAGATGGTACGTGATATTTTTAACGTCAATACCACACAAGAGGGTAGGGGTGATTTGTGCGGTACCCAATTTTCGCTTTAGAATAACTTGGTTCTTCTAGGTGTACTAACTCTATTGTTTGCGGAATAATAAGTACATAACATAAAAATCACAGAGATTTTTACGTGGAAAATACCTGGCTCAAAAAGTGAAAAAACCACGACCTACTACTCAGTAGAATTTTTCCAAACTTCCACTAAAAGCACTGAGCCAAAACAGCATTTTGTTCCCCTTTTCATTCTTTCTTCCCGCGATTGAGCTTTAGCCCGGCTGCTGAGAAGTTTCTAAAGATGCCCGTTATCGAGCAATCAAGCCACTTCCTCTCGGAGCTGCCTGCAATCTTTGGTTAGGTGCCCGCGTGAGTTATGAAACTCACAAATTAGATTGTAGTTCTTGTGGGAAAACGGTCTAGGCAATTTGGCGTCTCTAATCTTGCTAATAGCGAACATGATGTCTGGCAAATCGATGCAGAAATTGTACTCTGATAAGCGGGGCACATTTGTTGGCTCTATATTCCGATTGAACATGGCCCTGTTGATGAACCCTTGATCTGTTCTCCTCTTGTGGTGTGGAGGGGTTGTGTCTTAGGGCGTTCCTTCTGTCCTCGAGATATGGCTAGTTCCTTTTGTCCTCGAGATATGGCTGGTACCTTTCTTTGTTTGGTCTCGCTTCTTTTACTAGGAGTGCTTAGGTATACTGAGCCCGAAGAGGCTCCCAGTTGGTCTTCTTCGGCCCTGATATTTGACTGTTACCAGTTGTGGACGTTCGACCAAGTCACGGTCGGGTATTAGATCAGGTTCTGCTTCAGCTATTTCAAAGCCACTGAGCTTCGTTTGTTTAGGCCTTGGGTGAGGCATGTACCTCCCATTTGTCGGAGATGGGTGGCAACTCCATTCATTCTATTTGGAAGTGGAACACAAATTCCCACAACATCTCGTTCTCTCTTTGCTTGATTTTGAAAATGTCGTACTTCCTCGTTGCTACCTTGATGGCTCCCGCGTGTGTCTTTATGAAGCATTCTGCTAGCATGCGAATGAATCTATGGAGTCGGGAGCCAAGTTGTGATACCATATCATGGTCCCATTCAAAATTGTTTCTCCTAATATTTTCAGCAACACGGAATCGATTTCGTCATTTTTTATATCGTTGCCTATTACAGCGCAGGTGTAGGCAGTGACGTGCTCATTGGGATCAGTAATACCGTTGTATTTGTGGAGTTCTGGCATCCTAAACTTTTTAGGAATGGGATTCGGGCCGCTTCCTGCTGGAACGACCTCTGTATGAATTTTTTTAATCCAGACCTTTTAGGACCGGGGGTGCTCCCGAGATATGATCCACTCGAGAGTTGTAGATCTCGACTTTTTAATCGTTGGCTACAATCATTTTTTCACCCAATTCTATACTTTTGGTAATATCCTCTAGCATCTTCACTATGGTGGGGTTAGCCATTGACCTGTTATCATTTGATCTTGCGAGTAACTACTCGGCGGGGGGAGCTATCTCCGGTGTTGGTGTGCTGGGAGTTCTTGGATGGCTTTTCAACTGGGCAATGTGAAGACTAACTCCATGTTCTTCCCGAACGGGTTTTTTCGAACTTCCTGTCGGTCGTTGTGTCGCACACTTCTTTTGGTGTGAGAAGTTCTGTTGACTTGATATGTGTCCTGTGAGTCCGCGTCTGCTAATATCGGTCCGGGTGCATTATCGAGATTCTGTAGTGGTGCTCTGATGGTCGGGAGAGATATACCATTTTCCCTATGATATTCAAGGCAGTCGTTCTCAATTCTGTTTATTGAGCCAGACATTTTCACCTGAAATCAAAAGATCTTGGACAAGAAAAAATATGAAAGATGATATGCGTTTGTGTAAAAAAACTAGCAAGAAAATAATCACTATTATTTTTAGCCTCACGGTGGGCGTCAAACTGTTTACCATAAAAATGGTAACAATAATTAAATTTGTAAAATGAACTCTAAAAATACGTGATCTATTCTCGAGCTAGTTGTTAGAGCAGATAATGCCAGTAATATGAAATTTAATGGTGGAGCGCGAACTAAAACGAGATAATGATCAAATCGAAGGGCCTGTTGCCCGGGTGTAGGCTTGGCTGATGGGGATTTTGGGGTTGACTTTGAGGTCAAGCCCGAGCTATCGGGGATAATCGGGGATAACCAAGGGTGTTATACTGGTTAGAGATATAATCAAATAAAGCTCTTTATCACCGAAACTAAGCTATATGATGAAGAACATATATAAAGAGGAAGAACACATACAAAGGTGAAGGTTATCGAGGTATCCTCGGATTAGCAAGAGCTAATAAGTTTTAGAAAGAAAAGAGAGGGAGAGGGAGAGACATTATTGTATTTGTTCAGAAATGGAGCAACATCACTCCTTTACAAGGTAAGGTTGGCCCTTTTATATAGGAGGGGAGCTCGGTTACAAATACATATTTATCGAATTATGAAATAGGGAGATGGGATGGCTTGATGTGATTCCTTAGCGTAGGCTCCGGATAGGCCAACCCTATTAGACTTAACCGCGTATCTTGGGGGCTTCCCCTCTTTGTCCCGATCTTGTCCACGAATCGGGCCTTTACAAGCCCCGAAGAAGAGGACTAAGTTGTGGCTTCATGTCCTCGGGGTCTCGAGGTACTTCCCCGAGGTGGCTTAATGGTGGGAAATCAGGCCTCTGATTACACCGCGTACAAACCTAAAAACCCTAGTTCACCCAAGTCAGCCTAAAACTTCACCACACCATCTCTCACTCCCCTCACACCTAATATCTCACTGATTTCCCCCAAACAATGCCACAAAACTCTGCAATTCCAAATTGAAGAAGGAGTTATGTCTGGTTCGAAGAAAAACTTCGATTTGCTGGTCCATCAAGTGTTCAAAACCTGAGCTTTTTTCCGGTGTTTTTCTTCTCTGATTAGGCTTTTAGGAGTCTTCCCTTTCAAAGAAATTTGGCAAATCCATGCAAGACCGGATCCTTTAATGTCACGACCCAGAATTCCCACCATCGGGGGTCATGATGACGCCTACTCGTGGTAACTAGGCAAGCCACTGTATTCATACTATCCTGTTTTTAATAATGTTTCATAATTAATTTATCAAAAAAACTATAACTTTGATTAAATAAGTGCGGAAGACTTTATCGAAATAAAATAACCAGTTTCAAGGAAAAATCATACTGAAATCCTCTACCCAAGACGTGGAGTCACCAACTCACGAACTACTACTGAATACTACACATAAAGTCTGAAAGAAATATAACATAATCTGTTTGTCTCGGAACAAAGAGACTACAGCTAGTAACATAAGTAAAGAGAGAAACGTCGGGCCTACGGACGTCCGCAAGCTACCTCGGTCTCAAATATGATCAACTCCCACGCAAAAGATTTACTGCTGCTGCTCCTGATCGAAACCTGGACCTGTGCAAAAACGCACAGAAGTGCAGTATCAGCACAACTGACCCCATGTGCTGGTAAGTGCCTGGCCTATCCCGGCGAAGTAGTGACAAGCCTAGGACCAGACACCCACATAAACCTGTGCAGTTGCAATATATATATATATATATATATATATATATATATATATATATATATATATATATATGTACATAAAAATTTATAAGGAAATACTTTGCTCTGCAATAACAGCCAATAACTCATAATATCCAGAGTAATCTAATCAACCGAATTAAATCTTACTTTCGTGTCTCAATTCTTTATTTTTCTTTTCATATCTCGTGGTAGGCATACCACCCGCTCCCAACTGTATCAATAAATTATATCTTGTGGTAGGCGTACCACCCGATCCCATATCTTGTGGTAGGCGTACCACCCGCTCCCAAATATATCAATAGGCTACCGGCAACTATGGCCAATGCCAAGATTCAAATCACTTTGTGGTCGGCGTGCCACACGATCCCATTTCTTATCACAAAAGTGGTCGGCGTGCCACACGATCCCAATTCTTTAATATATAAGTGGTCGGCATGCCACACGATCCCAATTCTTTAATATATAAGTATACCACAAAATAACGAGAATTAACCAAATAATAACACAATAAGAAATATCTCAAAGAACTCAACAATTAACAACAGTTAATAAGTTCACAAGGAAAACAAAGTATAATGGAAACACAAGTAATATCAAGTCAAGGAATAGCAAGTAGTTGCACGGCATCACCCTTCGTGCTTTTACTCTCATCCTCACCAAATAAGCAAATAAAGTACACGGCATCACCCTTCGTGCTTTTACTCTCATCCTCACATCCATGGTACGGCATGATCCTTCGTACATGGTTCAATAACAAGGCACGGCATGATCCTTCGTGCATAATCAATAAAACATGGCACGACATTAACCTTCGTGCATTATCACTCTTCCTCACCCAAATAACAATCACAGTTAAGGGCAAAGAATGAAATAGTAAATCATAAACCGTCCCAACAAGGGCAATCAATAATCATCTTCACAACAAGTCCCGACAAGGGAGAATAATAACAATTCTACAACCCGGCAAAGGTTCAACAATTTATCTGCAAATATGTCTCACAATAAACATTAACAACGACTCACGGTCATACTAGACGCCAGAGTATGGATGCTCGTCACCACAGCCCATACACCGCACTCGATCACATAACACATAGCACATAATCCTATTCCCTCAAGCTAGGATAGAACAAACACTTACCTCGAATGTTTATGAACAATTCAATCCGTGGCAATGCCTTTTCCTTTCAAGTTTGGCTCCAATCCAATCGTATCTATACACAATTGATTTAATATCATCAATACTACTCAACAAACTAATTCATAAGGCCAATTATAACTTTTACAACATTCTGCCCGGAATAGTGAATTTCGACCCCGGGCCCACATGGTCGGAACTCGGGGTTCGGACCAAAATCCGATTACCCATCCCCCCACGAGTTCAAGTATATGATTTGTTTCAAAATCGGACCTCAATTCGAGGTCTAATTTCCCAATTTATGAAAAACCCTATATTCTACCAAAAACAAGAAATTCTACCATGAAAACCTTTGATTTCTGTTGAAAAACATGTTTAATGTTGTTAGGAATTGAAAGAATTAAGTAAAAAGTGACTTACAATTGTTTTGAAGAAGAGGGAGCTCGTGAAGAATCGCAAATGGGTGTTTTTGGGTTGTGAAATGTGAAGAATGAAGCTGGAAATCGTGATTTACAGGTCTCTGTGTTCGCATTTGCGAACATGGGTTCGCAATTGCGAACCCCGACCAATTAGCTAAGGATGGAAAGTTCGCATTTGCGAACTTTTGTTCGCATTTGCGAAGCCAAAGCATACTGGGAGGATTCGCATTTGCGACATAATGTTCGCATTTGCGAACAAGGCTGGCCTCCAAGGACCTTCGCATTTGCGAAGAATGCTTCGCATTTGCGAAGCCCGGCTTAAAATGAAGGCCTCGCATTTGCGAGGTTATGTTCGCATTTGCGAACCCAAGCCGTCCTGGACGCCCTTCGCATTTGCGATCAAGGGTTCGCATTTGCGAACCCTTCCTTGATTTGTCACCTTCGCAATTGCGAGAAATACTTCGCAATTGCGAAGCTAACAGCTGGGTGAACAACCAGCAGTGCAAAAATTCAGAAATTGAACCAACGGCCTATCAAATCTTTACCCGAGCCCCCCGGGCTCCCAACCAAACATGTACACAACTTCAAAAACACATTACGAATTTGTTCGTGCGATCATATCGCCAATATCACATCGTTTTCATCAAATCAAGCCTCAAGTTCATGATTTTCATACTTTTGGTTTTCAAAACTTTCAAACTTGGAACTCAAGATCCAAAACATATCAAACGACATCCGAATGTCACCAAACTTTGCCGAAAGCACATATATAATATTTAAGACTTGTACCGGGCGTCGGAACCAAAAGACGAGCCCGATACCAAGGTCAATTAATTCATTTTCCTTTAACAATTACATCAAAAACAATTTCACATAAAAATTCATAACTTGGGCTCTAGGCCTCAGAATTCGACTCCGGACGCATGTGCAAGTCCCATATTTTTCTACGGACCTTTCGGGACCATCCAATCTCGGGTCCGGGTCCGTTTACCAAAAATGTTGACCGAAGTCAACCATATCAATATTAATATTATTTTTATCCAAATTTCTCATAGAATTCATATTTTCTATCACAAAATCTTTCCGGCTACATGCTCGGATCGTGCACGTAAATCGAAGCAATATAGAATGAGGTTTTCAAGGCCTTAGAAGCTCGAAATGATTAATAAAATAAGTGATGACCCTCTGGGTCGTCACACTCAATGAAAAAGACCTCAGGCGGAGACGACATCACAAGCTATCTTGGTTGCTTTCTATTCTACAAATGGTAAGGTCTCACAATTTACCTCTCCATTTTTCTTCTCTTTTCTTCAAATTCGAGTCAGTTTTCTTTTAGGTTGTTTTTCTAATTTATTTGTTCTTCATTTTTAAGAGTCGTCCCTGTTTTAGTCACTGGACGGTTTAAAATCAGTTTCTTAGGGGTTAACTTGGTTTCGGTTCATGGTTCATTTGGCTTAAATCTTGAAATAGCTTCACTTTACTGTCATAGTTGTCAATTCCCTTTGCTTGTTCTGAACCATCTTTTAGTATCTTAAATTGCATGATTAGTATTTTAATAAATGCATAATTAGATTAGGTTCAGCTTTTATTCAAGTTATTTTGTGATTGTTTGTTTAATCCGTCTGCCTATGCTCATCATTAAAACTGATAGTCTGAAGAGCAAGAGCATTGTGAAGTTTTCTTACGAACTTGGTCCATTTTAGAGGTTAGATTTATTTTAAATTTTCAGATGCTTATGCTTTTAAACTTTGTTGTTTGCTTTTTGATTCAATTATTGATATTGGCCCACTTGCCTTTGTTTGCTTCGGTTTGTAAATTAGCAGTCCTAATTGAACAAAAGAAAAACTTGAGGGGTGGGTAAACATAATAAGATAAAAAAAAACTACTGGAAGGTTCTAGAATAGGGGGCAACTGGCCTTATTTGGTTAGCATAAAATGCATAAACCAATGAGGGTCAGCCAGCTGTCCAGGTTGGTTAAAAAAGATGCCTTGTGACTGAAGGAATAAATCCCTATTCTTTTTCAGCACGTGGCATCCTTTAGGGGCCTATATATAGAACCTTTCCTTCACTCCTAAGATCAGGTTCTAAACCCTAAAAAAGAACTAAAAAGTTTCTGCGTTGCTTCATGGAAAATTAGCTCGAATTGTTTCTAATATTTTCTTTAGCAAGAATTTTGAAAATCTTTCATTGGTTTGTTGGTTTTATGGGATTGAATATGGACTAAAGGAGTTGTGTTTGTTGTTTATTTTGCTGCCTTGCTCACACCTTTGCTTTGCTGAAATCCTTACTACATTTTGCTTTGTTTTTGGTATCCAGGTATCATTTGAACCTTTGAATGACCACGCAGGGGCGGATCTATGTACATGGTTCGGGGTGGTACGCCACCCGCAAGCTTCGGCAAATTTTTTATATATATATATATGTATATATATCTAATAAATAGGATGTCTATTTAAAGTGCCACCCCATAGAATAAAAGTTGCAAAGGTGCCAGTGGCAAAACCCTGCATTTTCGTTCAACAGGGCGCGAGTTCGATACCTGGGCGGGAGCAAATAAATTTTTGGCTTACATTTAGTAGCAATTTAAAGAGATTAAATACACTACACAACACACTTTTCTACATTTTATATTAATATTTGACTTTTTTGTTTGTTTAATTAAATATAAACAAATGAGACAAAATAATAATAATAAAAAGTTAAAATCCTTTCTTTCCCAAATCCCAATTTTCAAAAGGTACAAAGAAGCTCCAATTCCCAAATTCCTAACCTAACCCACTTTCCTCTTCTCCTCTTCTTACTTCACTGCTACTCCTAACGCCACTTTCCTCTTTTCCTCTTCTCCTCTTCTTACTTCACTGCCACTACTGCTCCTTCACGCTAGAGTCCAGGACGCTATTGCTTCTTCAGTTTTCTTCTCGCTTCATTCACGCCACTGCTTTATCTCTACAGATGCTTCACACTTTCATTGTTCTACACCCACTATTGTAAGTTTTCTTACCTCCTCATATTTATTTCTTAATCCTATGTGATTATTTTTTTCCCCATCAAATATATGTTCTTGCTTAGTTTTTATTTTGTATTTAGTTGAATTTCAGTGTTCTTGCGAAACTTTATTGTCACTATTTTGATTTTTTTGTTATGTATTTCTTTGGGTGTGTTTGAAAATCAAACGCCTCTTACATGGTTTCACTGTAGAATTTAGTATCGTAGAAAGAACATCCCAAATAATTTTAATCAAGGAAAATTCAAAATTAACTCTATTTTAACGATGACAAAGATATTAGGGATGTTGAGTTATTTAAAATAACTAAACTTATTGATGGTAAGCAACCCCCACTTCCAACCGAGAGGTTGTGAGTTCGAGTCTCCCCAAGAGCAAGGTGGGTAGTTCTTGGAGGGAAGGATGCCGGGGGTCTATTTGGAAACAGCCTCTCTACCTTAGGGTAGGGGTAAGGTCTGCGTACACACTACCCTCCCTAGACCCCACTAAGTGGGATTATACTGGGTTGTTGTTGTTGTTGTTGTTAAACTTATTGATGGTATGACCTAATAAAAATTGGTCTATATTTCTCACTGGAATGAACTTCTATTTTATAGGAACTGAATTGAGATGGATAAATTCGTCACGAGGTTGGACCATTCTCAACCAAGTCCTAGTTGTCAATCCTTGATCCAAGCAAATGGCAAACTTTCCTATCTTATAAATAAACTCGATTCGGGGTCACTTAAAGGCGATACAGGAGAAAGAATACCTATTTCTGACTATAACCCTAGAATACGAGATGAAGTAAGGAAACATTATATTCAAGAAGGTCCTTGTCAACCTTCCAAGCATCACTTTCCCAAAACTCTAATAGGAGGAAGAATGCGTCAATTTGTTCCAAGTTGGTTCAATTGTCAATTTTCTAAATGGTTGGAGTATAGTGTGAAGAAAGATGCGGCATTTTGCTTATGTTGTTATTTGTTCAAAAATGAATTTATTCATGGAAGTGCGGGTGAATTTTATACGAAAAATGGTTTTAGGGCTTGGAATAAGGGTCTTGAAAGATTGCGTTTACATGTTGGTGATGTTAATAGTGTCCATGATAAATGTTTCAAGAAGATGCTAGATTTATCAAATCATCATCAATCAATTCAAGTTGTTTTTTATAAGCACTCCGAGAAGTTGAAAAGTGAGTATCGAATGCGTTTAGAAGCATCAATTGATGTGGCAAGACTTCTATTATTGTATGGATTGCCTTTTAGGGGCCATGATGAAAGTGAATCTTCAAGAAATCAAGGCCTCTTTCTAGGATTCTTATGATGGTATGGGGACAAGCATCCGGATGTGGGAAAAGTAATATTAGAAAATGCTCCATAAAATGACACTTTGACATGCCCTATGATCCAAAAGGATATTATCAATGCTTGTGCAAAAGAAACATTAAAGGCTATAATTAGAGACTTGAATGAAGATTACTTTGGTATATTAGTTGATGAGTCCAAAGATATCTCACACAAAGAACAAATGGCTCTTGTTTTACGTACGTTAATAAGAATGGTGAAGTGGTAGAGCGATTTGTTGGTCTTGTTCATGTTAGTGATACATCGGCATGCTCATTGAAGAAAGCAATCTACTCTTTGCTTTCAAACCACTCCTTAAGTCCATCCCAAATACGTGGACAAGGTTATGATGGAGCTAGTAACATGAGGGGAGAGATAAGTGATCTTAAGACTTTGATTATGAAAGACTGCTCATCGGCATATTACATTCATTGCTTTGCTCATCAATTGCAATTAACACACTTGTAGCTATGTCTAAAAAGCATTTGGATGTCGAAGACTTCTTTTGTCATGTTACTAATGTGTTGAATGTCATTGGAGTATCTTTTAAGCGTAGAGATTTGCTTCGCCATCTTCAAGCTGAAAAACTGGAGCAATTACTTGAATCCGGTGAAATTCATACCGGGCGAGGACTAAATCAAGAACGTGGGTTTCAAAGACCAGGTGATACTCGTTGGGGATCACATTTCAAAACATTAGATAATTTTATTGTTATTTTCTCATCTATTATTCGTGTGCTTGAAGTGGTTGAACATGAAGGTTCTACCTCAAATGAGAGAAATCAAGCAAAATATCTTTTGAGTGAGATAATAACATTCAAATTTATTTTTATGCTTCACTTAATGTTAAAAGTTTTGGCAATTTCAAATGAGTTGAACAAAATCCTACAAAAGAGAGATCAAGATATTGTTAATGCCGTGGAGTTTCTTAACATTACAAAGAAAAGATTGCAAGATATGAGGGAAACTGGATGGGAATCTTTGCTAGATGACGTTTCCTCATTTTGTCATATGCATGATATTATAATTCCCAAGATGGATGAATCCTATTTTCCTGGAAAGTCTAAGCGCAAGTCTTCTGGTATTTGTTATTCACACCACTTGCGTGTTGATATCTTTTATGCTTTAATTGATGTGCAACTTCAAGAGCTTAATGACCGTTTTGGTGTAATGAGTAGCGAATTGCTTCTTGGGATGGCTAGCTTGAATCCAGTAAATTCTTTTGCTAATTTTGATAAAGGTAGAATATTGGCTTTAGCAAAGTATTACCCAAATGAGTTTGATGAAGTACAGATTCGAGACTTGAGTTATCAACTAGATACTTTCATAATTCATACGCGAGTTGGCAATCCCAAGTTCTCCAACTTGCAAGGAATTAGTGATTTGACAAAAGCATTGGTTGAGACAAATCTTGTGGAGACTTATTCGTATGTTTATCTACTTGTGAAGTTAACTATGATTTTACCTGTTGCTACCGCAACTGTGGAGAGAGCATTCTCATCCATGAAGCAGATAAAAAATGAAGAGCGGAACAGCATGGGTGATCAATATTTAAATGATTGTTTAGTTTGTTACATAGAGCGTGATGTATTTACAAGTGTAAGTAATGATGTCATTATTGATCGTTTTCAAAATATGAAAGCTCGTAGAGGACAATTATAAATATATTGTGTATGATACTAAAAATATTATTGGAAGTTTTATGCTTTGCGTCAAATTAGTTATAGTTATTATATTTTCTTTCGTTTGATCTATTTGTCTATATAAATAAAAATGATGAATAACTCGTACCGATGCTTGAGTTGATCAAATCGATTAGGTCGGCACCCGTAACCACTAAATCCTGGATCCGCCTCTGATGACCAGAAAAGTTGGAAGCATGTATCTTGTTGTTTGTAATAAAAATTGGTTTTCTTAGATGTTAGTTTAAAGCATGTTATAGATATTTTGATGTAATAAGAAACTGACTACCTCTATTAGTCATTTATTTGATCCATGTATAGTTTCTGATAATATTACATGCTTAAATATCCTGGTAGTTTATTTAATCCTTATTAGGATAGGTTGGGTATGAATTGTAAAATGAAAATCTCAGATCCTTTCATGGTTAAAGCAATTACGACTTTAAGTTTGGAGTTAGTTCATGAATGAATTTAAATTATAGTTTTCTCATGGCTGAAGCGGTAGCTTGTTAATAATCAGACCAATGATGTGTAAAGTTAGCTTCTGATTTTTTAGATTGATTTGTTTATAAATATTGTTGGATCACATTTTATTCAAAGAACTAGAGTCTCAATTGGCTAGACGATGGCCTAGATGAGGCAGCCTGGTCAAATTTCGACCTGGGTGTTTTGATTATTGTCCATTTCTTGTTACGGGCTCAGTTTCGAGCTTTGTTATATTCAGCTTTTTAATTCATTAAACTTTATGCTTGGTATAGTGGACATGGGCCTTAGTATTGAAGGCATGATTGCAAGATGGGCTTGGTATTTGGCCCATTATAATTTGTGTGTCGTTTGCCCTGGCTACGCTTCTGGGCTCGATTTTGAGCCCAGTCTTCTTTTAAATAATTTTGGGTTTAAGGTCAGCCCAGATTTTGCTTAAATAAGAAAGGGCTCAGCATCTCACTTTAGTTACGTACAAATCAGCAGCTACACATTAAATTTCGGACTTAGTTCTTAAAGATGAATGTTCATAGTTTGTTTTAGGCATGTTTAATTATGGCATAGTTTGGTTTTTGTTGTTGCTTTCCCTTCCCTTTTCTAAGCCGAGGGTCGATTGGAAACAGCCTCTCTACCCTTTGGGTAGGGGTAAGGCTTGTCTACATATTACCCTCCCCAGACCCCACCTTGTGGGACTATACTGGGTAGTTGTTGTTGTTGTTGTTGTTGGTTGTGTACACGTTCGCGTGACATAATTACAATTTTAAAAATAAAATTGAAGTATGTGTTCGCGTTGTTGACATCCAATTTTGTCCCCCTTCTTCCAATTATTTTCTTGAGCTTTTAAGTAATGAATAATTTACATACTTTACTTTTACTACTACTTTTGTTGTTTTTGCTACTACTATTATTAATATTAGTATAAATATTAGAGTATTATTATTATTATTATTATTATTATTATTATTATTATTATTATTATTATTATTATATTGTCGCTATTACTATCAGCACTATTATTAACGTCATTATTATAACTGTTATTACTATCAATATTATTCTTTATAGTGTTATTATTGTCACAATCCCTTATTATTATTATTATTGTTATTATTATTATTATTATTTAGTATACTTCTTATTGTCATTTTTGTGAAAATACAACTTTTCTTTATTAAGGAGAGATAAAAATATTTCTTTCATCTCACACTTTATAAAAAGTTTACTATAATAATATCATGGCATTTCATGCAATAGTTATTTTATGGTATCTCATAATTATTTTATTAAGTTGCTATAAATTAAAATTTTGTTATGGCTATTAAATACTTTAATTAACTTATAACAATATTATTCTATTTAGAAGCCTAAGAAAATAGGAAGAGAAAAATGTTGCAAGGCCTAAACGCCACAAGATCAAATAACTTATTCAGCAACCATTCATGAGCCCATACTATTACCAAATTCAAACCCCTTATACTTGTACCTAAAACATCAAACCCATGTCCAAGAATTCTCTAGAAAACCACAATGACCAAAATAACTATCCTTTTTAATTGAAAAAGGGGTTTTGACATGGTATAACAACATACTTATATAATTGGCATGAAATAGCCCTAGTTATAGATATTGACATCAAATAGCCCTAGTTATAGATATTGATATCAAATAGCCAATAAATATATATTACAATAATAATATGTATATCACAACTTTTTTCTTCTCCTTTGTCTATATCAACAAGTATATTAAAATTTTATTTTCATTCTTTGTATATAAATAATATTATTCTTTGTATATTAATAATATAAAATTATATATATAGTTATTGATGCCTTTATATCAATGTATATCACAATAAAAATATTATATTATTTATATATCACAGTGTATAACATATCTAACATGTGTATACCAAAATTGTAACCCGTGTATATCTCTATGTACATCACTGATATCTCATGTATATTATGTGTATCTGTGTATATCCATAAAAATTTGTGTTATATGTACGATATAAAATATGAGATACATGGGCGCCCATAAAAAAATTATGTTGTATACATGATATACAAAGGGATCCTTAAAAACCTGTGTGTGATATACACTGATGTACACAATATACAATGTGATACATATATAGTAGTTGAATTTTTAGGTTGAATTTTTTACCTAAAATCAATCTAAATCACTTCTAATCATGCTCAAATTTTGTATATAGCCTCATTTAGGTATTTTCAACCAATTTCAATCACACACAATCATTAAATTCAACCAAAAAAAAGAAGAGAGAAGAAAAATAAAGTTGAAATATATTTTTTCTCTCTTAGTTTTTGCTAAAATTAGAAAAGGGAGTAGTTTGTAGGAGGATGATTGCAACCAATTAGAAGAGAGAAGATAAAAAAGATTATGTAATAAAGAAAACTAAAGAGAATAAGGCACCATTTATGGAAGAAGATACGGAATGCAGTTATGAAAAAATAATTGCCTTACACAACGAAGTAATGGAGAGAAGACATAGATAGTGGTTCTTATTGCTATTTTTAAGGAAACTAACTTTTGTTATTGGGTGCCAATTATTTTGGGCTACTATTGCCAAATCTAATATTAGGCCAAAAAAATGTCAATTCTCCTTATGTGTTGGCATACCATGCTATTTTTTGGCAATTATTTTTCCACAACTGCATAGCTTCACTAAAATGGTAAAATGGTCAGCCATGAAGATTTTCTCTCAAACGGATCTTTTGGAGTCTAAAGCAACCCGTGACTCCCCTCTATGTTTTATTTCAAATTTCAAATCCCAAAAGCCCTAATCGTTTTTTTCTATATAAATATTCCTAAAACTTTTGCCCCCTCTGGGGAACCAGAAGCAAAAAAGCCGCCCCCTTTACCCAAAGCTCAAATCTTTACCCGTTGTTGCTAACCTGAATATTCACTTGCTCTTCGCTCATTTTTACTTCTTTAAAAACTGCTCTATAAACTTAGCTTCTTGGCCTTTGTTGGTTTCTCAACAAAAACAGAGGCGTTTTGGTGTTTATTTCGGTGTTTAATTGCAGTTTGAGATCGGAGTTCGGTAGATCCAGAGCTAATGCCTCAGTTCACTGCCCTAAAATAGGTCAGTGTTTTTTCTTCTTTTCTTTTCTGTGTGTTTGAAGTAGTGTTAGTTTTGATTTGTGTCTCACGTTTTTTTGCATATCACAAGAATAGGTGTTGAACTATACCTCTTTGTCGATCCGAAGTGATGTATAAATAAATATGGATTTCTGACATATTTTGTTGTTGGCTCACTTTTTTTGTAGATATACTATGCTTCTGCATTTTTAGTTAAAGTTGAGGAAAATGTGCTTATTCTCATATTTGTTGTTTTGAAAGATCATACCATTCTAGTTTTGACGATTGATTGGATAATGTAATGGTAGTTTCAAACTCAATGTTAAAATAAGGAATTTTATTTAGTCAAGCTTTTCAAGGCAATACCATAAATCACGCTAATAAATCAAAATAAATAGTTTAATCTAATTATCTTAGCAATGTGCTTCTTAATTTTAATCAGTAGTTTAGTCATAAGTATGCATAAGAGAGTGAATTTATTCTGTTGAAAAATTGCTATCTTTGTTGTCCTATTGCGCATGATAAAAAAAACATCTTTATAGGATTTATTGATTGTGCAGTTCAATATTTATTTACCTATATATCACGTATTCTAAAATCTAATTTTCAAGTTAAGGTTGTGGTGGGTTCATCATTGCGAATTTGTGTTTTAAATGTGAAAACCATGAATAAATGATATTCTTGTCTCATCTCGCACTTTCTTTTACACCTTAAACGTCAAGTTTTTGTAGGATATTTTCAATATTTATTTTTTAATAAAGATGAAAGAATGGCTGGGAAAACTTTTCACTATGTAAAATAGTGAATCAAGGTTACAAAGACAAATAGATAACCCATTTATGAATGTGTTGATTAGACTAACTATTGTTTGTTTATCCAAATAACAAGAAAGTATATATTTTATGTTAATATGCTAGTACATTCATTTTTGAGGAATAAAAGACCATATAATATTCCTTCTTCTCTGATTTGTATGAAGACTATAACTGAACCTACATGTGATTCCTTTCTATATTAAATCAGATACTATGATTTATGACTTTTTTCCCCTTATGCTTAAATTCCCATATCATGAGTGTTTGTTTAGAAGAAACAATTAGCTAAAAATATCCTATAAATGAGTTGAGTTACACTCGTTATTTAGCACGCTCATCACATCCCTTATTCTTAGCAGGCACCAGATAGCAGGAAAAACAAGCGAATTGCTTGGGTTCGCTTATGGCCACTTTAGTTTTTTTTACTCTGCTTATTTGTTAATCTAAGTGATTTAATTTATTTGGTCCTATGATTGATACTTAATTTTATCTCATAGAATTACTACTATAAGTTTGAAAAAGTATCTTGTTGAGTAAAGACTTAAAAGGGATACAATACACTTAGCATTTTGAGACAATATTTTTCATTTGAGACCTAAGGAAGACAACTGTTTCATCCTTGTCACGTTTTTTCTAAGTTTAAAAACTTTGATTACTACTTTTCTTTTAAGAGGTGTGCTTTTCTTTAAATAAACAGTTTCAATGTTTTTGATAAATTTTGAAGACAAACGAAAGAATATTTGTTTCTCCAAGGTGCAAATCAGTTACAATTTTTTTTTCTTTTTTTTTTCCCCATAAAAATATCATTTCTCCCAAAGCTATGCCTATATATATATATGTTAATTAGTCATAAACCCTATTCACTACATTATATTTTGTTAAAACACTTCAAGCGCTACTTTTAATAAGTTTTAAACTAATTAATCTTAGTTTGACCGGTTAATCGTAGTTAACAGATCATACAAGATGCTTTTATAATCTTCCCTATAGGATTAATTAGAACACTTACTCTTAATCATAAGGTCAAGCAAGTCATAAAACAGAGTTAATTTTAAACACTATGTAGCTAAAATTGGTGTCCCAATTCACCTTTAAAATAATTAGGTGGCGACTCTCTTTTAAAATTAATTAAACCTCATATTTACCAATATGTCATACTCTAATTTGACCCGTGTTAAAATGGGGTATAACAGATTGGCGATTATGTTGGGGATCCTAGGTTCTAAACCATAACAAACTTAGGTTAATAAAAATTAAATTGTGTGTTTGTAATTATTTGAATTGCCTTTATGTGATAAATTGTCTTATATGACTTATTTATTCTTACTGCTTTATATAAATTGTCATCCCGTTTCAATTCCTCCACTATTAGAAAATTCACACAAAACACACACCTAGCGGTTACGTGGTTTGTGGTCGTGCACTACTAAAAATACCTTTTAGGGGAAGTTCATGGATATCAAAATATTGTGAGACTTGTTGATTTCAACGGAGGAAAAGCAAACTATTTCCTTCCTTCAATCCTTGCCCTTCTTTAAGTAAAAAGAAACTAAAATTATCAATGCTCCTTAAGTGATATGGTATCCATCTCATTCAAATTGTTTGGTAGCAAATATTGTTGACTTGGTTTGGTAGCCAACCTTATTGAGTTTGTCAAGTATTGGTAGCCAATTTTATTGACTTGGGTTGGTTGGTAACCAACCTTATTGAAATTGTAAAAGAGGTGTAGAAATTGTCAAATATTATAGGTGAGGTTTTGCTATAAAAGGAGAGTTTCAACTCTCATGTCTACACACCAACAAAGAGAGAAAAGAGAGAGTAAGGTATTCCATTAACTATAAGAAAATAGATTGTGAAGAAAAATAGAGTGTAAGAGATATTGTAGTGAGGTGAAAGAAGCAAAAGAGTGTTTACTTCTTTTGAGGGTGTATGGGTCTTAGGAGTATTTTTACTTGTTACTACACAATGTAAAATTCCTCGCTATAGTGATATCAGTTTTTCCTCTTGGCCGTGGTTTTTCCCTTATTCAGAAGGGTTTCTACGTAAAATCTTGGTGTCATTATTGCTACATTTCTATTCTTGCTGATTTAACCATTACTTTTTGTTCTGCATTTATCACTAATACCGTGAATACTATTTTACAGGGTTTATTCCCAACAAGTGGTATCAGAGCCAAGGTTCTGTCTAAGTATGCTCTGTGGTTGCAGCACAGTCTGATCTTCCACTTCAGAAAAAAATAACTTTGGTCTCACAATAAATAGTATTTTTATTTGTGGTAAACAATAGAAGCCAACACTAGTAGAATGGTTACTTTGAATGGCACAAATTATGCCATTTGAAAGGGCAAAAGGGAAGATTTGCTCTATGTCAAGAATTTTCATCTACATGTCTTCACCACTATAAAGCCTGATAATAAATCAGATGAAAAGTGGAGTTTGTTACACAAGAAGGTTTGCGGCGTTATTAGACAGTGGGTTGACGATAATGTTTTGAACCATATTTCTGGGGAGACACATGCTCGGATCCTATGGGAGCACCTTGAAAGTTTGTATGCTCGAAAAACTAGAAACAACAAGATGTTTCTGATAAAGCAGATGTTGAGTTTAAAATACCACGATGGTTCTGCGATGACAGATCATCTAAATAATTTTCAGCGGATCATGAACCAGTTATCTGCTCTGGGCACTAAATTTGATGAAGCAATTCAATGCTTGTTTATACTTGGTTCCCTACCAGATTCTTGAAAAATTCTTAGAACTTCATTATCAAATTTTGCTCCGGATGGTATGATCTCTATGGATCTTGCCAAAAGTAGCCTTTTAAATGAAGAGATGAGAAGAAAATCTCAAGGTTCCTCCTCATCAGATGTCTTAGTGACTGACTCTAGGGGGAGAAACAAGAATCGAGGTTCTCAAAATAGAAACATAATAGAAGCAAATCCAGAAGCAGACTTAAAGATATTGAGTGCTATCATTGTGGGAAGAAAGGGCACACAAAGAAGTTCTGCCGGATTTTGAAAAGGAGAATAAAGACAAGGAAGAACAGAAAGAAGATGACAATCCTGTGGCCACCGTCACTATAAAAGATCTTGTTACTGTCCTTGATGAAGATTTGATAAATATTTCTTGTGATGAGTCAAGCTGGGTTATGGACAGTGGTGCCGCATCTCATGTGACATCAAGGAAGGAATTTTTCTCATCCTATACTTAGGGTGACTTTGGAACTTTGAGTATGGGTAATGAGACGGTATTTAGGCTGGCTGGTGTTGGAACGATTTGTTTGGAAACTGGTATTGGAAATAAACTAGTTTTAAATAATGTAAAGCATATACCTGATGTTCGTTTGCACTTGATCTCTGTTGGTGTTTTGGATGATGAGGGATATATCAGTACCAATGGTGCTGGAAAGTGGAAGCTCACTAAGGGTTCCATGATTGTAGCTCGTGAGAAAAAGCGTTGTGGTCTATACTGAACTACGACCTCTACCAATATTGATATCGTGAATGCCGTTGAGAGCTATAACTCTTCAAAGTTATGGCATAAGAGGCTTAGCCATATTAGCGAGAAAGGACTAAATGTTTTGACCAAGAAGAAATTGTTGTCCAATTTTGAAAGTGCAAAATTAGAAAAATGTGAGCACTGCTTGGCTGGAAAATAAAAAAGAGTTTCTTTCCAGTCTCATCCTCCTTCAAGAAAGGCAGAGTTGCTTGAGTTGGTGCATTCGGATTTATGTGGTCCAACGAAGACAAGGACTTTGGGTGGTGCACTTTATTTTGCTACCTTTATTGATGATTGCTCAAGGAAACTTTGGGTCTACATCTTGAAGACAAAAGATCAAGTGTTGGGTGTCTTTAAGCAGTTTCAGGCATCAGTTGAAAGACAAATTGGAAATAAGATGAAGTGTATTCGTACTGATAACGGTGGTGAATATTGTGGACCATTTGATGAATACTGCAAGCAACAAGGTATCAAACACCAGAAGACTCCTCCTAAGACTCCTCAGCTTAACGGTTTAGCAGAAAGGATGAACAGGACCTTGATGGAAAGAGTCAGATGTTTGCTTTCTGAAGCAAAGTTGCCGAATCCCTTTTGGGTGAGGCTTTATTGACCGCCACACATGTTATTAATCTATCCCCTGCGGTTGCTTTGCAAAGTGATGTTCCAAACAGAGTTTTGTATGGAAAGGATGTTTCCTATGAACACTTGAAAGTGTTTGGCTGCAGAGCTTTTGTACATGTGCCTAAAGATGAGAGGTCAAAATTAAATGCCAAGACAAAGCAATGCATCTTTATTGGTTATGGCCTTGATGAGTTTGGTTACAGGCTATATGATCCAATTGAGAAGAAGGTCGTGATAAGCCGTGATATTATCTTCGTGGAGGATCAAACCATTGAAGATATTAATAAAGTGGAGAAACTAAAACCTTCAAGTTCTGAAGGTTTAATTAATCTTGATCAAGTTCCTCATACAAATGCAGATGACGTTGGTGGGCTCAATGATGATGGTGATGCTCAGAACCATATTCCAGATCAGCATATTGATGGTGATGATGATAACAACGTTAATGTTTATGAGGTAGATGATCCTACTCACGAAGCTGTGGAAGAGTTAGATATTCCACTCAAGAGGTCTTCTAGACCCCATACTCCTTCCTCCCGTTATTCACCCGCTGAGTATGTATTACTCACTGATGGGGGAGAACCTGAATATTATGCGGAGGCCATAGTAGATGAGCACAAGGATCAATGGATTGAAGCCATGCAAGATGAGATTAAATCTCTGCATGAGAACCTTACTTATGAGTTGGTGAAATTGCCTAAAGGCATGAGAGCTTTGAAGAATAAGTGGGTGTTCAAAGTTAAGCTGAAGAACATAGTTTGAAGCCCAGATACAAATCTAGATTGGTCGTCAAGGTATTTAGTCAAAGGAAAGGTATTGACTTTGACGAAATATTTTCTCCTATCGTGAAAATGTCCTCCATTTGGACAGTTCTTGGTTTGACTGCTAGTCTTGATTTGGAGATTGAGTAGATGGATGTGAAGACTGACTTTCTTTATGGTTACTTAGAAGTGGAGATCTATATGGAACAACCTAAGGGCTTCAAGATAAAAGGTAAAGAAAATCTTGGATGCAAACTTAAGAAGAGTCTATACGGATTGAAGCAAGCTCCCAAACAGTGGTATAAGAAGTTTGAGTCTGTTATGGGGGAGCAAGGCTACAAGAAGACTTCTCCAGATCACTGTGTGTTTGTACAAAGATTTTCTGATGATGACTTCATCATCCTCTTGCTCTTTGTGGATGATATATTGATTGTGGGCAAAAATGCTTCCAAGATTGACGAGTTGAAGAAACAGTTGAATAAGTCTTTTGCAATGAAAGACTTGGGTCATGCTAAGCAGATTTTGGGCATGAGAATTACTCATTCGAGAAATGAAAGGAAACTTTACTTGTCACAGAAGAAGTACATAGAACGTGTACTGGAGCGCTTCAATATGAAAAGTGCAAAGTTGGTTCGCACACCCCTTCCTGGTCATCTAAAGTTGAGTAAGAAGGTGTGTCCTTCAATAACGGAGGAACAAAAAGAGAATGGCCAAGATTCCTTATTCCTCTGTCGTCGGAAGTTTGATGTATGCTATGGTATGCACTCGACCAGATATTGCTCATGCAGTCGGTGTTGTTAGCAGATTTCTCGAAAATCCAGGAAAAGAGCATTGGGAAGCTGTAAAGTGGATACTCAGGTATCTAAGAGGAAGCTCACGTGAATGCTTATGTTTTGGATGATCAAATCCAATTTTGAAGGGCTATACGGATTCGGATATGGCAGGTGACCTTGATAATAGAAAATCCACTACTGGATATTTGTTTACCTTTTTAGGGGGAGCTATATCATGACATTCGAAGTTGCAGAAGTGTGTCGCACTATCTACAACTGAATTAGAGTATATTGCGGCTACTGAAGCTGGCAAAGAGATGATATGGATCAAGATATTTCTTCAAGAACTTGGATTGCGACAGATAGAGTATGGTGTCTATTGCGACAGTCAGAATGCAATAGACCTGAGCAAAAACTCCATGTACCATGCGAGAACAAAACACATCGACGTCAGATATCATTGGATTCATGAGCAAGTGGAGAACGAATCACTTCAAGTCAAAAAGATTCACACGAGTGAAATCCTGCAGATATGTTGACCAAGGTGGTACCAAGAGACAAGTTCGAGTTATGCAAAGAACTTGCCGGCATGCACTCAGACTAGAAGACATTGCTACCTTCTCTAGATGAATGAGACTGGAGGGGGAGATGATATGCTATCCATCTCATTGAAATTGTTTGGTAGCCAATATTGTTGACTTGGTTGGTAATCAACCTTGTTGAGTTTGTCAAATATTGGTAGCCAATTTTATTGACTTGGGTTGGTTGGTAACCAACCTTGTTGAAATTATAAAAATGGTGTAGAAATTATCAAATATTGTAGGTGAGGTTTTGGCTATAAAAGGAGAGTTTCAACTCTCATTTCTACACACCAACAAAGAGAGAAAAGAGAGAGTGAGATATTCCATAAACTATAAGAAAATAGTTTGTGAAGAAAAATAGAGTGTGAGAGATATTATAGTGAGGTGAAAGAAGCAAAAGAGTGTTTACTTCTTTTGAGGGTGTAGAGGTCTTAGGAGTATTTTTACTCGTTACTACACAGTGTAAAATTCCTCGCTATAGTGATATCAGTTGCTCCTCTTGGCCGTAATTTTTTCCTTATTCAGAAGGGTTTCCACGTAAAATCTTGGTGTCATTATTGCTGCATTTCTATTCTTGCTGATTTAACAATTACTTTGTGTTCTGCATTTATCACTTTGTACCCAACAGTGTTGTCATCTCCTATACTATGTTGCTGTATTTTTTATTGTTGGGCATGCGTAACGTGGGTGCAGGTACTTCGTGTGGATTCTTAAAAGTACACCAATTATTATGAAAAGCTAGATAATTCGTTCAACAATTGTATCGAAAACCTGCTTATAAGCGAGTTCATGTAACAGAGTATTGTGTTGTGCCTAAACATTGTTCTAGCGTTTGTGCCAGCATAAACCCTAGTATTTGTTTTTCATGTTGTCAGGAATTTATAAACCAAAGAGTCGTCGTTCAGTGAACTCAGATACTGCTTATAATAATTTTGTCCCAATTCGTCGTCTTCTACAATTTTTGGCGAGCTCGTGATCTTGCTATTGTTGGCCCTCTCAGTAATTCTCACACTGACTCATAAAAGACAGCAATTGTTTCTGCTCATTCGACACCATACATTGGCATGACTAGGATTGCGGTCTGGATTGCATGATGGTGAATTTTAACACCTATTGTCAAAGTAGTATGTGCAAAAGTACTTCACATTCATTCCAATACGGAAAATTGACTCGTTTTCCCATTGAATGGAAGGTATGAAATAAATCAGATTGATAAAAATATATGAATTTGACTCGTTTTCTCATTGAATGGAAGGTATGAAATGAATCAGATGATAAAATACAATGTTAATCTTCGATTTTTATATTCTTTTTTTTTCCTTCCTCGATCCCTACCCCATAGGTAAGATGCTTGTGAATATGTTTTTCCGTATGAATCAATATTATACCATTCCAAATCCTTCCCGATACCTCCCAAGAAAAATCTCAATTTTAATGGACGGATTAGCGTAAGCTTATCCATGCAGTCCGCCTTTGTCATTCCTTACAGAATGTACTGGAAAACTTGTGAGAAATATTTGCATTTGCTAGACTTAATCCTCCAATAAATCATTAAAAAGCCGATTGCACATGAATGCCCGAACTTTATATCATACCTTGTACTTGGTTCTTGCAAACTTAAAAACTAGTAACAAAATATTGTTAAAGTGGGACTACTAAGTTGCAGCTCCAAAAATGTATTTTGGTATAAACATAAGGCTTGCACCAAAGGAAGAGCATGATGCAACTTGTGAAAAACCATGGCACCTAATATGAAATCAGAACAAGTCCAAAGGAAAAAAAAAAAGGCTACCCCATTATCTGCAGGTAAAAACAGATTAAAGGTCAACAATATTGCAGGAAGTGCACTACCAGTAGAGGCACACAAACTTACACTTGACAAATGAATATTTGATGCATTATCCAAATAAGATCTATAAGAAAATTCTCTTCCATCACAAGAATTTCAACTAATCCTCACCCCCCACAAAAACAAAAGATAAGAGTGCAAGGATAGCAATCTTTTGCCCATAGAAAATGCATGGGTCAAACAAGCGAGAGATGTACGATTAAAGAGATATTTAAACAACAGTAACCAAGAAACCTGATGTCAGACTGCAAGAACCAGAAGACCAAAGGAAGTTGCATATGAAATGTATATGTGATTATATTCTCTTAAGGGAATTCTTAAGTAAAGCATGCCACCACATGTGCACCCCAATGCTGATCATCAGTTCCGTCAGAAGTCATCGTCATCCTCTTCAGCTATGTGCTTAGCAAGTTCTTGTTCTTGTTGTTGTCTCTCTCTCCTCTTCTCAGCACTTTCTTTCTCCTTGTGAGAATTAGGAGGAAATCGAAGAGCACGGACTGCTTCATTATGCATATTCAGACAGAAGGCAATTCTTGAGTTAAAAGCAATTTGAGGCTCATTTGTGGAGTAAATGTCACCAGTTTCCTTTGACACCATCCATCCATCTGCATGATCCAATGTGGCATCAATTGCACCATCTCGAATTGCTTTTGACACGATACTCTCAGCATCAGCAACAGGATTTGGAGAATCCAATCTCAGCTTCTTTGCCACATCAGCCAATGAAATCCTAGAGTATGAGATACTGATGTTGCGGAGCCCAGTCCGAATGACATTATGCCGGAGTCTGACAATCAAATTGTTAGTCCCATCTGAACTGAAAGTGCTTGAAAACTTGTCCGCAACCTTTCTAAATAACTCCAAATCTCCAACCCGAACAGCCTGAAAATCCAACAAAGATCATATACAGATCTAAGAACTTGATAGGGGATCGAGAATAAAACGGCCGGGGGAGGGACAGGTGCTTCTAGCAATGGCAATTCAAAACACTAGTCTCTATCCTTATGATATATGAAACACACACACTTCAAAAAAGTTCGTGAATCTCTTTATCAAAGACATATCCTCATCATTAACTCCATTTCTTTTAAATAGATCAAAATTCAGAACGGAGCAGGGATCGAGCATCTATAGCTAAGCAGCTAACCTATGAATTGCGACAAATGACTGCAAGTACAATTCACAAACATATCTTCATGTATTCCTTGACAAGAAAATTAAACTCTAATGAATGTACGCTTTAAATTCGAATTTAACTTATGCTTTATAGAAATGCATCAAAATATACTATAAAGCATGTTTTCCCTATAGTGATTGTTTGATAAATGCCCGTCTTATCAGTTGTGGCACTTGAAACACTGCTCGCTAATGCATATAGGATAAAAGGAAAACACTGCAAATAAAGTATTTCACACTTTTTGAAGAAATACTGAACATATCTTTTTGAACCATAATATGAATTAAACAAGAAAGCCTCCACTTCGATGGTTGTAAGCTCAAAATATGTCTTAGTACAAAAAGTTCGAGCCTGGTTTAGTGATACGCACATTTGTCAGCTCAAAATATGGCCTTAATGCTTTCTCCATGCCTTTCTGCATAAAAATAGTCCTCTCCGGAATCTCCCCAAGCAATAAGCGGACTATAATAGCCCACTTATTGCATTGAACTCGGAAACCAAGAGCGGCTAGAGGAGCTTTACGAGCCGCTTGAAGAAGAGATTCTTTGGCATCTGTATACTCCAACTGGATTGTCCTGATCTTTCCATGGTAGAAGAGGTATCGGCAGAACTGAAGGATAAAAGAAAGGAAGGGAAGATGGTGAATGAGGATCAAGTGCAACAACCAACATTGTACACAAATCTTTGAGCAAATATGAACAAATAAAATTTCGAATAGAGGATGCGATTCAAACAATAAAACTACTAAAATCAAGTCTGACCACTTCCCGCTCGTTATGTTCAAATATAAATATTGATGCTTTCCATGATATCAATATAAAATCTGAAATATCACCAGTGCTTGTGAGATATATGTAATTTCATACTGATGGACAAAAAAAACCTATTTAGTTGCTGTTATTTTGCATTCTGAACCTAAAGCTAAAGTTATTACTATGAATTTATAGTTTGTCTCCAAGTCCATGTCCTTGCTAGTCCAAAACAATTTAGCAATTAGAAATTGCGGTGTCCTCTACATGTTTAAATTTTATTTTAATTTCTCACTCTAAAATTGGTTTAAGCAACGAAACTGTGGCATAGACGCTTGTGCATATCTTTACGTATCTTTTTTTTCTTAATAATGGCTTACTACAACTCTACAAGCTCACTTCTTACTCAATCAAAACGAACCAGATTGAAAATAAAAAATAAATAATGAGCATAAATTGGTAGCGGAGTTCTGCAGAGAGACCAAGGCAGTTTAAAAACTAAGCCATAAAACACAATTTTTATTATGTGTTCTATTTCATCTTATATGCTACAAAGTGAAATACAGTTTCATTTTTTTCGTGTTATGTCCTCTCAAATTTTCAAATTTTTGTGCCTCATGATGCTTAGCTTAGTAGTTACTGGTACTAACAACTAATTTTACTGAATTGCTAAGTGGAAACTGTCAATACTTAATAATTACAACAGAAATTTGTGGACATTGTGCAAAGAAAGGAATGCAAGGCAGTTTGAAGATAGAGGTAGCTCAATACAGAAGATTAAGATGAATTGCATTTTGTTATTTCATATTTGGTTTAAAGAAAAACATGTAGATGAAGCAAAATCATTCATAGATGTCATAGAATCCCTGTGAGATGAGCAGGTGATACTTTAGCGCTTTGTAATCTGTAAATATCCTTCTCAAAAGAATATCTGTAAATATACATTACAGCACTTCCTTTGTGCTGATATTTTATTACAATGTTACCTTTCTCAAGAAAATATGTCTAGATGTTTAAATTATATTTTAATATCTCACTCCAAATTTGGTTTTAAGCAACGAGACCATGGCATAAATGCTTGTGCATATCTTTAAGTATTTTTTTACTTTGAGCAATGACTTGCTAAAAGCTCACTCTTTACTCTATCAAAATGAACCAGATTGAAGAAAATAAATAATGTGTGTAAATTGGTAGTGGACTGCAGCAGAGAAACTAAGGAAGTTTACAAACCAAAGCCATAAATTCCTGAAGCTAGTAGTTTCAAAATACAATTCTTTTATTGTGTACTTTCATTTCATTTTATCAAAATGAAATAGAGTTTAATTTCCTTTTTGTGTTATATCCTTTAGTTGCAAATGTTTGTGCCTCCATGATCTTGCTACTTAACTCAGTAGTTATCTTTCGTAAAGTAACAACTAAATTTACCTGATTGCTAAGTGGAAATAGTCAATAGATTTAAGAACTACAACATAAATTTATGGAATGATGAGATGTAGTCTGCTTTTAATCATTATTTGATAAGGCACAGTGTTTTGGATAGCGTGCGGTGACAAATAGCAACGAGGGCCCGCTTCACTGAGGTGGGAGGCGCGCAGCGAAGCGCTCGCCTTTTTATGTGAAGCGACAGTTGATACAAAAACATTAAATATTATATACATATAACCAAAAACTCAATAAAAATAATATATTAATAAATATACCATTCAGTAATTAAGACTCAATAGATAGTCATAGACTCAAAGAAGATTTGAGGAAAAAATTTCAACACTGTTTTATAGAAAAAAATCATTTGAATTCAAAATGCAATTAATTCTACTCTATAAGACTATAAATCTATAATTGAAAAAACAGAGCAACAAAGTAAATAAAGCTATTGCTGCCTCTGCTCGATTTTGAAAAACAGAGCAACAATTAAAAAAAAGGCTGCAACAAAAAAATAAAGCTACTGAACAAAAGATAAACAAAGCTGGGCTGAAAGAGAAAGAAGAAAGAAGAAAGAAAAAGAAAAAAGAAGAACGGGAGAAGGGGTCGACCAGAAGAAGAAAGGAGCAGAAGAAGAAGAAAAGAAGACGAAAAAGAAAAAAGAACTGGAGATGGAGGGTCGACGTCGACCAGAATAAGAAGAAAGGAGAAGAAGAAGAAGAAAAAGAAAAAAGAAGAACTGGAGAAGAAGGGGTCGACGTCGATAGAAGAAGAAGAAAGTAGAAGAAGAAAGAAACATACTTGGGTCGCTGATGGCTGACAAAAACGATGGCAGAAGAAGCTTGTTCAAAGAAGCTCTGTGTCAATCTCAAGCCCTAATCGCTGTTAAGCGCCTTTTCTCTTTTCTTTTTTTCAAAAATAGCGACGCTATGCTCGCTTCTCGCCTCCCTGTCGCCTCTCGCTGCACAAGCAGAGGCGACCGCTATTTTCAATCGCAACGCAACATGCTCTCTGTAACGACACAGGCTCGCCTCGCGTCGCTACACACTTTTAGTGCTGTAGCGAGCGCTATTTATAACACTGAAGGGAAGTTTAATCATATCCATTAATCCCTTTTGAGGGAGGGATGTTTTTGCGCTTGGGGGATTAGAATGCTTTAGCATACAGATGGCTTAATCCATTATGTTCAGGTGAGGAGGAAAAAAGATGAAAGCAAGAAAAAGAGGGGAGAAGCAAAACTGCTAATTCTACAACCAATCAAATCTCCACTTAGTAACCATTAACCAAGACTTGAAAGTAACCTATATTTTAGGAAATAAGATCAGGTTTTACCAATCACGAGAGAAATAAATATTCAGTCTAAGGAAAGCCACATATGCACAAAGATATGAGAATAAAAGTTGAGAATTACCTGCTGATTTGAATGAGCTTCAAAATGGGGGGCCTTTGACCTCAATTTTTCTGCTTGATCATACAAGTTGTAGTGAAGGTAATTCCGCAGCAATAGATTTAGAAGTGTTTCCTGCAGCCATAATCATCATATCGATTAGATGAAATCACATTTAGAGGATAAAAAATAACTAGGGATCCTGAATAAATGACAAACCTGACCCAATTCGTCATGGCGCAGTGTTGCAATCCGGTGCAACCCAAGGAGAATACTGTTGAAAAATACAAAGTTTAATTTGATTATAGAAGCAAAAATAGAGAAGTCAAATGAAAGGTACAAAAGGGTAGTACTAAGGCGAAAGAATTACAGCCCATGTCACTTGGCCTAACATCCCAACCAAAAATGGCCCACATTTGAAGCTCTTACCCTATTTTGCCTATGTTGTACATAACTTGAAAGAAACTTTTCAGCCTTTAGCCCACTATTAAAGACATACTTTTAGAGTTTTTATTATTTTCTTCTTTCTTCGTTCCGTTCTCCCTCACCGTCTCTCACTTCTTTCTTTCTAACCGACATAGCCTCTTAACCTAGCCCCCCGCTATTCCCCCTCCTCTACCCCACGCAGTTCTGCCACTAATGGCTCGAAGAAGGCTCGGGCTCCTACTCCGTCGTCCATGATGGCAAGCAGAAGAATGTTGAAGATTTTTGAAAGAAACATGAAAATACACATAGATCTGAAAATAAATAGCTCTCAAAAATTAACTTGCACCAAAATATAACCACTAATGTTGGAAGATTTTGAAGTTTGAAGTTCTGGTCATTATTATTATGACATTGAATTCTCAGAATCTGAAATTGGGTTTGGATAAAAATCATAACTATGTAGCAGTTTGTATCAACAATGTATACTAGTGTATAATTGTGTATATGGATATGCAAACACCTCTTATACAATATTATACAAATTTATATAAGTTATACAGTATTGTATAATTGTGTATAATATCGTATAATTATATATCTTTTCATTTTATAAGGATGTACATACATTGTTAGTGAGTAAGAGGCCTCTACAGAAGTTTGACACTTCCTCTCTTCTTCTTTTTCGTGTTGTATGAGCGTTGAAGGATTCTACAATTCATTTACCAAGTTTTTATTTTTCTTTTATCCTGTTGGATTGCTTCAACAATTGTATTAAAGTATTTGAATTTCTTACCTTCAGATAATATGTATTATTCAGGATTTTTGAGTTGCATTGTGGCTGATTTGCATTTTTTTATCAAAAGCTTAATAATTAAAGAAAATCAACAGAATGAAAACAACTGGTTGTATACAAAGGAAGCAAAATAAGTTGTCTTTTTGGAATTAGCCTATTATTTTTTGGGCTATAGATTTGCAAAGTGGTATCTAGGCTATTATATTGCAAACCAGGTGTGTGAGTCGTATTTATGTGAAATTATCCCTACTAAGGCTATAGTTTCACTTCCTAAGATCTGACAGTGAGTACTTTTCCCATTTACTAATTAAAATCAAAAGTTTTTCTATGTATATACATGGCATAGCAGTTATATGTAAGCTTGAACCATTAAATTGGAACTCACCCCCTAATTTCAGAAAGATCACCAGTTAGTTCATAGCACAGAGAGTAGTAAAAGTAGATCCTTGATGCTAGTACATCAACAGTCCTCCTGTTGACAGTTTTTAGACGAGCAATGCTTGCTGAGGAACATGCCTTAGCCTGAAAGTAAACAAGATATACATTGTCAATCAAGGAAAGCAAAAATTTCATTGGTGAAGGAAAATATGACATCGAATTCAAAACTTTTATCCAACCTCATTGTATTTCTTCTGGTCGATTAAAAATATCAGAACAAGCAAGTAGCAATAGATCTCAAGCTCTGGCAAAGGATGTTTTGCAGGGGCTTGAGATGCAGATGTTGCAGTATCAACTTCCATATCATGCTCATCTTCCTATGAGAAATAACCAAATCAAAAGGCATAATCATCATATCACCAACAAACCCTAGAAAGAGAGGATTTTGTTGGAATCACAAATAGAGACTACCGGATAAATAGTTCTAGCGAGTGGGCCTAGTGCAAGGGATCCTCCGTCTCCAATCATAATGTCAGAGGTTCGAGTCACTAAAGGGGAAAAGTGGTAAAGGACATGGGGGAGAGCTATTTTCCTTTTATTTTCTTTTGTGTGTGTGGGGGGGGGGGGGAGGGGGGGAGGGAATCAGGAAGTGGGGTTAACCGTACAAGAGCAACTTCTATGCCATAACCACAAGTTAGGAAGTGGGGTTTACCACATCAAAAAAATTGGGTATGATGATAAAGTGACCTGAATTACTGTGCCTATTGCTGACAAAAAAGAAAAATCAAGAGGAAGCATATGAAAGGATGAGTGGTATCCTAGACCAGGAATTCAAGACACAACAAACTCAAAAGCATACTGTTATTTCACAAACTCACTTGTCAGTTTTCAAGGTAAGTATACAGACATGATACAACGATTATGTGGGACAAGAGAAAGAAAAATGCACTGTTTTTAGGATATAGTCAACATAAAACTGGTAAATTAAAGAAATGGCATAACATTAAGAGGTTGTTTGGTTCACAGACTAATATACTTTGATTATTTAATAATAATAATACATGAATTTCCTATGTACATTCATCATCATTCAGAGACTGCAATCAAGAATTAGTTTTATCTTGGTATTGCTAACACATGCATTCTTACTCCACACCATGTATATACAGAATCGTATGGAGTTTTAACCAAAAAAGAAGAATGCAGAGTTCTACAAGTAATACTGAGTCTTATACCAGAAACCAAAAGCCATATTTACATTGCAACGTTTGGCAAACTAAACGACCGCTAAGGATACTAAACATATTCAGAAGGATGGCATCTACAAATATTGATGTTCAATAGCCATTTTAACAACATTACCGTGGGTAGATATGAAGATAGCCGCGAATGCACCTCTGATCTAGGCACAAGAGCATAACTGAGGAAAGCAGAGAGTACAGAAGCTTTTAGCTTCTTCCTCAGTGCCATAGTCAGCCTCACGGCTCTGGCAATCCTCCGGACCTCACGAGCATATGCCCCACTCTCAATCAGAGATGCTATCTCCTTCAAATCTAAAACATTCACACAATTTCATTAACAAATTGACCGTTATCTGGAACTATAACCAAGATTCATTTAAATAAAATTAGTATCTTATATAGAAAATATTCATTTTTAAAAACCCGGAATTTTTTGCAGAGAACCCTTGAAGATAAAAAAGCAAAAATTGGATCTTTGAGACTACATATCACAAAACCAAATTTATTTCATAGAACCCTTGAAGATAAAACCAAAAATTGGATTTTCGAGGCTATATAGTAAAACCCATAAACCTAAATTCCACAAGAAGTGAATTCCTTTTATCGTGCAGTAAACAAGTTTAAACAAAAAACGAGAAAATTCCATTAAATAATCCTTGAGAATAAAACCTAAATATTGAATCTTTATATAATGAACCGCTTAAACTTCTGTATAGATAAGAGTTTCTTGCATTGAGACTTACGGTGCAAGACAGAGGGGCTGCCAGTGGAGGAGACAGAATTGGAAGGAGCTGCTGCTGCCTGCTCATTCATCTCTACGTCTTGAGTAGTCATCTTTCGCAACAACTGAAAATTTTGGCTCAAACAATAGGCTCAACGAGTGTTTGATTCAACTTCTGAATGTTTTGATTCAGCTTAAGAAGAGTGGATGCTGCGGAAAAAAGGAACAGCTGTCATCAGGCCGGGCCGGGCCGGGTCATTTACATCTAAAGCTAGTTTGGGGCTACATTTGCATGTACTTGCGCTTTCCATTTATAAAAAAAATTATAAGCATACCCGCTTTTTTGCCTTCCATATGAGGCCTCATATAGAGCCATCTAAGTACTTGATTGATAACTCGTGTTGTAAGCAAACTCCGAAAGAGATAGGAAATTGACACATTAACCTCCAAAATCTATAACACAAGTGCATAATATGTCCTCCAGGATCTCAATGGTGCACTCGGACTGTCTGTCCGTTTGAGGATGAAACGTTGTGCTCAGCTCAACTCGCATGCCTAGTTTACGTTGCACGACTCTCTAAAAATGCAATGTGAATTGCGTGCCTCGGTTAGAAATTATGAAAATGGGCATGACTTGCACGAGGATAATCTCCTCAATGTGAAACTGAGCCAATTGCTCTGAAGAATCAGAAGTTGCCAATGGAATGAAGTGTGCAGACTTAGTCCCTAGTCTACAATAACTTAGATTGTGTCATATTTCTTCAAGATGAGTGGCAAGCCTACCAAAAATCCATACTGACTCGTTCCCACTTTAACTGTGGTATCTTCAATTTCTAGGTCAAACCACCCGATTTATAATTTTCATACTTCACTTGTTGATAATTCAAACACCGAGATACGTAAGCAACGATATATTTCTTCATTTTTCACCACCAATAATGTTATTTCAGGTCATGGTAAATCTTCGTGAAACCTAAGTGAATAGAACAACGTGAATTGTGTGCTTCTTCAAGGATCAAATCTCTGAACACATCAATATTTGAAACACAAATCCGGCCTTGAAGTCGCATAACACCATCATCACCAATCACAACCTCCTTAGCACCACCCTGCTGCACCGTATCCTTCAACACTATAAATGAAAAATCATCAAACTGAAGAGACTTGATATGCTCCAACAAAGAAGACTATGCCACAACACAAGCAAGAACTCGACTGGGCTACGAAACATTCAATCTGACAAACCGGTTACCCAAAGCCTGAACATCCATGGATAATTGCCTCTTAGCCACCGATAAATATGCCAAACAACCCATGTTCTTTGCTTTCCTACTTAATGCGTCAGCCACTACATTGGTCTTCCCTGGATGATATAATATGGTGATATCATAATATTTTAGCAACTCTGTTGCCGAAAATGAAGGTCGTTTTACTTGAACAGGTGTTGGAGCCTCCGATGGTCGGTATAGATCTCACATTGAATGTCATACAAATAATGCCTTCAAATCTGCAGCACGTGAACAATGTCTGCCAAACCTAAGTCATGAACATGGTAATTCTTCTCCTAAACCTTAAACTGCTTAGACGCATAGACAAACACCCTACTATCATGCATCAATATCAGGCCATGACCAATACGCGATGAATCACAATACACGGTGTAAGATCCCGAACTTGTAGGCAACACCAACACTAGGGTTCTAGTTGAAGCAGTCTTGAGCTTCTAAAATCTCAACTCATAATCGTTGAACAATTTGAAAAGAGCACCCTTCTAGGTCAACTTGGTCAATGGGACTGAGATAGATGAAAACTCCTCCACGAACCAATGATAATAACCCACCAAGCATAGGAAGCTCCGAATCTTTGTAGATAAAGTAGGTATAGACCAATTATGAGCTGCCTCAATCTTCTTAGGATCCACCTTAATGCCTTCGAAAAATACCACATGGCCCAAAAAGGCATTCGAATCCAACAAAAACCTACTTTTAAAATTTGGCATATAATCGACTGTCCCTCTAAGTCTTAGTAGGATCCGAAGATGTTGCTCATCCACCTCTCGACTACGGGAGTGCACCAAAATATCATCAATGAAGACAATCAAAAAAGAATCAGATAGGGCTTGAACACCCGGTCCATCAAATCCATAAATGATGCTGGGGTATTTGTTAAGCAAAAAGACACACTAAGAACTCGTAGTGACTATACCTAGTCCAAAAAGCTATCTTAGGGACATTTGATGCTCTAATCTGCAACTGATGGTAGCCAGATCTCAGATAGATCTCAAATCAATCCTCGACAACTGATATTTGTTCTTAGCAGTGGCTTTGTTCAACTGTCGATAATATATATACATCCTCATTGTTCCATCCTTCCTCTTCACAAACTACATCAGTGCACCATAAGGCGAATAGTCGGTCTAGTGAATCACTTATCAAGCAAATCCTACAATTGCTCTTCTATTCCTTCAACTCCACTAGGGTCATATGGTATGGTCCAATAAAAATGCGCTGAGTACCCGGAACCAAGTCAATACAAAAATCGATATCTCTATCATGTGCCATCCCAACAAATCTATAGGAAAGCACCTTGAGGAATTGTGCACAACTGGTACTGAATTCATAGAAGGAACCTCCGCACTAGCATCACGGATATAGGCCAAATATTCTAGACACCCCTTCTTGACGATACGCTGAGCTTTCAAAGAAATAACCTTGCGAGTAGAATGTCTAGGAGTCCCCCTCCACTCCAATTGAGGAAACCCAAGTATGGCTAAGGTTACCGTCTTGGCATGACAATCTAAAATAGTATGATAAGGTGACAACCAATCCATTCCCAAGATAATATCACGTCCGCCATATCCAGAAGTAGAAGGTCTACCATACTCTCAAATCTTCCGATAGAAACCATACACGAGAAATAAACACGATCCATCCTAATAGAATCTCCCACATATATGGACACATAGACAGACACACTCAAATAATAAAGAGGCATAACTAGATATGGAGCAAAATAGGATGATGCGTAAGAATGAGTGGAGCCAGGGTCAAATAAAATTGAGACATCTCTATGGAAAACCAGAACAATACCTGTGATGACAATTAGATGAATTGCCTCAGGTCTAGCTGGGAATGCATAAAAATAGAGTTAGCCCCACCACTCTGACCTCCGCCTCTTGAACGACCTCTAGCTGGGTGACCTCCACCTCTAATAGCCTTACCTCCACTTTTAGTAGCCCGAACCCCGCATCTAGCTGGCTGAGCAGGCGTTGGAGCAATCGGTGTAGGAACCATGGCATGAGAACTCTACTGTGGCATGTTGCCCTATGACATAGGGCAAAACCACGTGACGTACCTCGGATCTCCAAAAGTTTAACAACTCATCGGCTACTATGACTACTAACTCTAGAACTTACTCGGTTGAGGCAAATAACAACCTTGATAACTCTGGATTAAAGGTGCCCTGATAGAAGCTGAAGGTGCACTATAGGCTAGCTGCTCAGGACAATACCCATAAGAACCACTACTGCCTGAAGCACCATAAAATGCCTGTAGTACTGGCTGAACCGGCCTAGAAGGGTGGCCTCTACCAAGCAAACCTCTGCCTCCAGATTAGGCTCTACTAAAATCACCAAATAATGAGGCCTTTTTGTCACGACTTAAACTGATGGGCCGCGATGGGCACCCGGTACCTTACTCAATTGAGTACTAATATAATGTATCTTTTTTATATCATACTATCATAAATAACTGAGTCAGAGAGGCTACTATAAAATAGGTAGAATATAATATGTAATACCAACTTATACATAAAACATATGGGCCTCTAAGACCAAATAATCACTCATATACTAAACATAGGCCGAGCAAGGCCATACAACATTTTACGTACATAACATTTGTTTACAAGTCTCTAAAGATACATAATGGTCATAAAAGTCGGGACAAAGCCCTACCATACCAAAAACACACATATGAATCATACTGACTAAACAAGCAAATCCGAAGCAAATTGAGTAGGCTAACTGCTCAGGACAATACCCATAACCATGAAATACCCGTAGTGCTGACTGAATCAGCCTAGGAAGGTGGCCTATACCGAACAAACCTCTGCCTCCAGATTAGGCTCTACTAAAATCACCAAATAACGAGGTTATTTTGTCACGACTCAAACCGATAGGCCGCGACAGGAACCCAGTACCTTACTCAATTGAGTACCAATATAATGTATCTTTTTTGTATCATACTATCATAGATAACTGAGCCGGAAAGGCTACCATGAAATAGATAGAATACAATATGTAATACCAACTTATACATAAGACATATGGGCCTCTAAGACCAAAATAATCATTCGTATACTGAACATAGGTCGACAAGGCCATACAATCTTTTGCGTACATGACATTTGTCTACAAGCCTCTAAAGATATATAATTGTCATAAAGGTCGGGATAAAGCCATACCACACCAAATAATACACATCTAAATTATACTGACCAAACAAGCAATTCCGGAGCAAATGGACTGCACCAACATCTTTTGCTGAGCTAATCGCCTACTTGAAGTACTCTCGACCTGTCTATCGAGACATGCGGGCATGCATACAGCATCCACAAGAAAAAGGGATGTCAATACGAATAATGTACCGAGTATGTAAGGCACATAAATAAGTACATAACAAACATGTAATAAATGTATAATTAATTACTCAACCTGTAAGTCTGCATTTACTCTATACGCTGATGATTTTGCCTACATTGGCCAAGATGATATGATGGGATGCCCTCAGATGCCTGATGATGTTATAAAATATGTATCTATGCACGACATGACATTCATATGCACATGTATGACACTATAATTATTTCATGATTTACAAAGTTATCTAGACTTGCAGATTGGGTCATTTACTCTATTTTTCTTCCATGTCTATTATGTACATTATTCGGACTGACGTCCCTTTTGCCTAGGGACACTGCATTCATGCCCGCAAGTCTTTATAGACAGGCCGAGAGTCCTCTAAGTAGGCGATTAGCTCAACGGAAGATGCTGGTGCACTTCATTTTCTCTAGAGTTACTTGTATGGTCAATATGATTTATATGTGTATTGTTTGGTATGGCAGGGCTCTGTCCCGACCTTTATGACAATTATGTATCTTTAGAGGCTTGTAGACATATATCATGTACATAAAAGATTGTATGGCCTTATCGGATTATGTTCAATATACAAGTGATTATTTTGGTCTTATAGGCCCGTATGTCTTATGTATCAGTTGGTATCACATGTTGTATTCCACTTATATCACGGCAGCCTTCCAGCTTATTTATCTATGATAGTGTATGACATAAAAAATATGTTATGTCGGTACATAATTAAGCAAGGTACTGGATGCCTGTCGTGGCCCATCGATTTGGTTCATAACATTAAATTTGTATAATGTACATAATATGTGATAAATGTCAAATGGAAGAATAGTAAATCGGTTCTCTTGGTGTGACTTCAAGATTTTGGGTGTCAGTACTATTATTTTAAAAAATGAATCGTGATAGTAGCCACCGTCAATCTACCACCTTTCAGCCATAAATCATAAACACAATTTTTCCTTTATTTTTATTAGCTATATTTACATGAACATCAATAAGTTATTTTCCATCTCCAAAAACTACCACAAGCTTCACCAATCTCTTTAATTAAGAAATACTATTTCATCAAGTGCAACTATTTTCTTTCTTTTGTAAACTCCTCTAATCATTGTTAAATCATCATGAAACCTAAGTCGGCACCCTCAATCTCTATTCCTATTAACTACTTTGAAACGCTCACCATCCAAAGATCTTCATTCATCCACTAATTGTTAGAGTTTGTCGACAATGAGGTTTCCATCTATGGGGGTCGTCTATTTCAGTATTGGATCCAAATTTTGATATGTTATAATGAAACGACCGATCATTTCAAATTTTAACATTTTATTTGATGGTTTGAGATTTTGAATAACTTCATATGATGTATTATTCTCACCTCAAGCTGCCTGCTTGGACCCACTAGTCTGAATGTCCAATGCTAGCGAAACATGAATATAACTGTTGTTCCTTGAAATTAGGTCATCACACATCAAACAATTTGATCTAGTGGGATTTGATAATCGTGTATATTATATGTTTAAAGAGTTGTATAGAAATTAAAAGCAAAGATGGACTAAAAGAATGATTGGAAAAGATTTATTATTTTGTTTTAATGTTTGTTCATTAGAGTTAATTGAATTGTTAGTGTGTTAAATTTACTTTGTAAAATGAGTTTATAAGTATGACACGCAATTAGGGGTTCGTTTGGTATGATGGATACTCAAAAGTAATCATGAGATAAAAACTTAGTACCGCTTTATTCCTTGCTTGGTTACTAATCTTGGAATACGTTATCCCATGATTAAAAATAGTATCGAGATAACTTATATGCCAGAGGATGGAATAATAATACTAGGATAAGTTATCTCATAATAAGCAGTAAAATTGACAATTCTAGGATTAATACAACATATCAAACGGTCAATACAAAATAATACTAGAATAACTAATTCCAATATAGTTGATTCTAGTATAACTAATCCAACATAACCCGTCTTCAAACCAAAGACCCCTTAGATTATACTTTTGACATTAATATTTGATTTTATCCATTCGATTATCCTTTATAGAATTATAAATACAAGTATTTTGAGATGGAATATTTTAGAAAGAAAAACAATTGGGGTTTTAATATAATATAGCCCTTCCACCCCCTCCCCCCGCCAAATAATAGTCGATATATATATATATATATATATATATATATATATATATATATATATATATATATATATATATATATATATATATATATATTTGGCATACTCCTGTAATTATTTTTGACGGACCGATAAAATATGCGAGAAATTCAAAAATAGCCAGATTTACCACTGGTCGTTGAAAAATAATCAAGTTTCAAAAATCATCGAAATTTAGTCACTTTTATGTAAAGAGAAATCTGAGCGAAAATACTGTTCAAAATCCGAAAAATACGTCCGTAAATTTTACGGGAGTTCCAATATAAGTATGCTTGAACTCCTGCAAATTTTACGGGAGTTCCAACAAGTATAAATATCTAATATAATATACTGGAGTTTGGAGCACAGTCTCCCGCAAATTTTAGAGGAGTTAGTAAAGTATACCGCTCCAACATAATATGCTGGAGTTCGTACACAAATACACCAGAACTTCCGTAAATTTTATGGGACCGGTCCCTGCTGCAATAAATAGTGGCTATTTTTTATTAACTTGTAAATAGTGACTACTTTTTGATAGCCAACCGTAAAAGTGACTATGCCACGCAATTTTGACATAAAATATGCTAAAAGCCCAAGAAGATTTTGGACCACATGATTAGAAGGAACTTGGCCCAAGCCCAACTACCTTCTACTAGCCAGACGAAAAACAAACTAACGGATCGGCAATTTCCAAGCAACGTGCTACTCCATCTACCCTCTGCGCTAGTTTGCTCCTTCGTATCTCTTTCTGCAGCGAGCTCTTCAGCTTCTTTTTCCCTTACGGCATCAAAGTGTATGTTTCTGCTTTCTCTCTCTATACCTATTTTATTTCCTGTATATTACTTACTATTTCGGCCAAAATCCTTATCCTTTTCCGACGATTTTTAGTGGTAACAACTAATTTTAGTTAATATGTGTCTTATTTGTCACTTATATATACACACACACACATTTATTAGTTAATATCTTCTTACTTGTTGTTTTTAGTTGTTTATAATCAAAATTCTGTTTGTAGATGTTTATGTTGCAGCACAGTGCATCTCTTTTCCAACTACCTCGGACTTCACATAACAGAGTTTTTTCACCCCAATTTACTCACTGCCACTCATTTCTAAGTTTTCATCCCAAGCAAAGCTCATGTATGAGGACGCTAACGAACTGCCAAAGGGCAAAAACTTTGCTGAACACATTTGAAGAAGACAACGATGATGGCGATTATATTGATGTGGAAATGGAGGAAAGGGAGGAGGAGGCAGAGGGCTTTTCTCGTAGTAGAGGGTTTAGAGGCAGAGAAGATGAGAAGAATTATGACAAAGATCCTGAGATTGCTGAGATTCTTGGTAGCTGTCTTGATGATCCGGATAAAGCTCAGTCAAGGGTCAGTTCTTTTTTCTGGCGCATATGCTTTGTGAATTAATTTGTGGTTTTTTTTTTGTGTTTCCCTTTCCCAGACCCCACCTTGTGGGAATATAGTGGGTTGTTGTTGTTTGTGTTTCCCTTTGTCTTTGGTACAACTTAAGGATTTCTGATTTTTTTATTTGCATTGGGTATCTAAGACAAGAGAGGTTGCTTTGAAGCAACCTACCCTTCCAACCAAGAGCAAGATGGAAAGTTCTTGGCCGGAAGGATCTCGGGGTCTATTTGAAAACAACGTCTATCCCAAAGGTCTGTGTACATACTACCTCCCAGACCCCACTAAGCGGGATTATATTGTTCCCAATAATTTTGTATTCGTAGTTAGTTTCTCTTGAAAAAAATATCGTTTTTTCGATGCAGGATCTATTTACAAACCATCGTTTTTTCTTTGAATTATTATTATTATTATTATTTATCTTTTCCTGCTTTCTATGTCCCTCTTACCATATGATTTCTGCGGTGAATTTAATACTCTCTTCTTTTGTCTTTTTATTATCTTGAGCCGAGGGTCTTTCGGAAACAGCCTCTCTATCCCTTGGGGTAGGGGTAAGGTCTGCATACACTCTACCCTGCCCAAACCCCACTTGTCTTGGGGTAGGGGTAAGGTCTGCATACACACTACCCTGCCCAAACCCCACTTGTGGGATTTTACTGGGTTGCTGTTGTTGTTTTGTTTTTCTCTTGAAAAAAAGTTCAAAAAACAACTGAACCCCAGTCCCAAACAAGTTAGCATGTTGCATATAAACCCATAACGTGGATAACGATATCAAATTGATATAATTACTTCTTACTTCCTTTTAGTTTGGAATTCACAAAGGAAGTCCAAACTAATTTTGGTTAATTTGACATCGTTATGCAGGTTGTGGCTTTTGTAACCCTTGTCTTTTGTATGTCATGTTTATGGCTTTTCCTCAATTAGATATGAGTTAGAATTGGATTTTTGTTGGTCTGAACATATGCATCAAAAATAGATTGGGCATTAGTGAAGTGAAACAAATGTCTATTTGGTCGTGGTTTGTCTGTCTATCTATCTATTTTTTGTGTTTGTGCTGATTAATTGTATTTACTTTGTTATCAGATGGAGGAGAGATTGAGAAAGAAAAGGAATAAAATAGTACATACAAAGACGGGTTCAGCGACGCCCATGAATGTGATATTCAACAAGTAAGCTTTAGACGTATTCACGAGAGGAGACTAGCCATGTTGAGAAAACATATTACTTGATGAATCTAACAATCATTAATTGCATCCTTTTGGTATGTCTGGTAGAATTAGCAATATTACCTTTCTCACTGGGTTCCACTCCAAAGCTGAGCAAAACCGTTAGATCTCCTTGTTCTTCATTATACTGCTTTTTAATTCCTTGACTGGGGTTTTATTTTATCTGCTAACCTCAAGTTGGTGAAACACGTATGCTGATGGATCTTGTCTAGCATGGACTCGCTCATCAGGATTGGGCATGAGCGGATTCACATTGGATAAAAATTACTCCATGAAAATATCAAACGTACAAGAAAAAATTGATACTAATATTTAATCTTAATTTTCGACTTTTTGGGAATTAGATGATGAATTAGTAGGTGTTGTTCTTATTACCTTTAGTATTTTCTATATCTGTCATGCTTCTTGGATTATTTACAATAGCTGTATTCTGATTGCGGTAGCACCAGGTGCTAAAGCATGGGTGTTTTGTATCCGTTGAGCAAAAACGGGTTGTAACTGTTATCTGAAAACATATCTTGAACAGCTTCATAAATCTATATATATTGTCAGAACACATTAATGTCACAATGCACATAACAAGAAATAATCTAAATAACAAAAATGTACCAAGATTATATTCATCTTTGCCTTTTGTATAATACTCTTTCTTTATAACCGCGGTGCCGAGCCAGCTTGCGCGCACTTTGATTAATTCCAGGGGTACCTCCTACCAGCACATGTATCGAGTAATTCTGTAAATTTGATATTAGCCCTTCACTCGATGTGCGTGGCTTTCTTTAGAACTGCTGTCAGTTCCATTCCAATTAAATTGCCAGAGAAGGATTTCTAGTTCAACAATAGATGGCTATAGACTAGAGCAACCAATTGCTAATATAGTCCTGAAATGCTTAATATTAGAAGCTTTGTTAGGAAAGATAAAAGAAGTGCCTGTTTGAGAGAAATCAAAAGTCAGTCTTTTCTTTTCATTCTACTCATTTCCCTCTTATGCTTAATTGTATTTAGAAGGATAGGGGATTGAAACTTTTCTCGAGTGAAAATGCTCGATACTTTCTCTGTTTTTTGGCAAATATGCCTGGTGATGACTTACCCCGCAATGAGCACAGCTTCTTCGTCTGGCTTCCACCTTTCTCTGAAGCATCTTTATGTCAGCATTGAACAGAAAGTGTTAGTTTGAGCGTAGTAGTACAATTCGAGTCCTTTGGTTGTATCTCATTACAGTTACATTTTCCCACAATCCTGACTGAAGGATTATTATCTGACAAATATTCTGCATGCCATCGAAGAGTGCCTTGCTAGATCTGAGATTTGCTGGCAGATCCTTTCAGGAGTGCATTTTTCGTAACAAATTTTGCTTACTTCTGATTCAGATTTGATTTTACAAACTCCTACATATGGTTTGAGTTCTACAATGCCCCATTGGAGAAGGATATCTCCTTGATTTGTGATGTAAGTAATTTACGCTTCATGATTCTTGATACATATGCTTATGGATTTTATCGACTTAGTTTTCATAACTTTGTTGCAGACAATCCGTTCTTGGCACATTGTTGGACGTCTTGGTGGATGCAATTCACTGAATATGCAAGTAAGTTCTGCAAATTATGTACTTTTTATGTGCTTATTTTAGACTTTGAGAACGAAAAGAAATAACCTGTCAATCTGAAATGGTAGTAATATGTTTATTTGATGAAGCTCAAAACAATAGCCTTTCACAGGGTCAGAGGTGTCTTATGTTTTAGGCTCAACCTACTAAGTTTCTTCATGGCAGCTGTCACAATCTCCTTTGGACAAAAGGCCAAGTTATGATGCTGTTCAGGGGGCAAATGTAAATCCTACTACGTTCTATAACATTGGGGATCTTGAGATTCAGGATAACTTGGCTCGCATATGGTAAAGGTTATTTTATTGAATTAGGTATCCTTGGATATGAAATGGTGCTTGTTGCTTATAAATTGACTTTTTCTTATGATAGGGTGGACATTGGGACAAGTGAGTATTTACTGTTGGATGTACTGATTAATGCTTTGGCACAGATAAGTTCCGAGTAAGCTTCAGTCCCTTCTTCATTCTGAAGTAGACTCTCTATTTGGTTTATCTTTCTCCCAACGTGCAAACAAATTTTAGAATCAAGATGAGTATGCCTGGAACCTAAATCTTGGCCTCTAAAGACCATTATTAGCAAGCCCCACCTTCTTTTTCATCTCAATTAATTGTGTAGTCAACAAAGCATCACATTAAATAGGCTTTCTAAGTTGTACTTTTCAGGCAGATTGTTTTTGTTGTATTCTTGCCCTTTGTTTTCCGCATGTTACTAGCAGTTTGCAGCCATACTCACCCCCGGTAATATCTTCTGAACAGCTACGTTGGTATCAAGCAAGTAGTATTTGGGGAATCTGAATTTGAGAACTGGAGGGAGAACTTGACAACGGAGGATGCTGGTTACAGTGTTCACAAGATATAGATGAGTGTTAGACTCTGAAAGCTCCTTGTTGGAAGATGAAACATAGATATTGAAGGTAAAGAAAGGTTGTAAGCAGTATTTGGCAACACAAAAACAACTATAGAGAGAAGGCTTTTACCACTCAGGCTTTCAAGCTGCTAATACTGGTGCTATTCGAGGATTTTCCGTCAGAAGCATTTCAACTTCTCGATGAAGCATCTAGGTTTTGACTTCCAAAAATGCAGTTTGGGCTCACTACATCCTTACTTTTTGGAGAAGAACTTAGCCTACGGTCCCCTCTATATTGATTAGGTACCTGTAGTCATGCTGGTGTAAGGGACAACAGAAGTACAGAAAGCTGCAGTTTCCTCTTGACTGGTTTCCCTTAGATTTTTGACAACTACTTCGTGCAAGCAACAGAGTTGTATCAAAGCAATATCTTCCACCACCCTATCAATTGGCAGTGGAAGTGTTTTACCATTATAACAAACTCATAACAAATTAGATTCATGGATCTTCATGCGTAGAGCAGGAACTAATTCTCAAATTAGAGGTTGAAAATCACATCATACAATGTGAAAGTGTCGTCAGATTGTGCTATTAGAAACTGGTTTTAAGGTATTGCTCGCTACGTTTGATAGACTTCTAAACTAAGAAACATTTAAGTTTCATCTATCAAATGCTATTACAGGTGCGAAGGTGTAAGCTTCGATCAACCAAGTGCAGAAATTTTTTGATCACTTTGTTATCAATCTGCATGATACCTGGAATTTATCAAGGTGAAACTCAATTACTGCAAAATGACAAACAACATCCTTGGGTCTATGTTCTGCATGTCATGACATTTTCTATTTATTTTGTCCAAGCTAGATCTGGTATTTCACTAAATAGGTCCACATAAAATTAATCAATTGCTATCAAGTTTTCCTGTCATTGTTTTACACGTTAAAGTAAACAATTTCTAATTGATGACTTGTTCTTTTTGGCTTTTTATCTTATTAATAAAATAAATCAATCTACTATACTTTAATATCAAGACAAGTGTAAACTTTAAAGTCTAACATAATGTCCACAAGATAACTGGCATTACTTTTTTCTGGGTGTATTATTTGAAAGTTGAAGTTTTATTGTGAAGATATTTAAATAATTTTTGAGATAGTTTTTTTTTTAAAAAAGCATAAAAAGTAAGGATGCTCAACTAATGGTTTTGGACCAAATTAAAGAAGGGGGTTTTGGAAGGGTAGTGTGTATGCCGAGATTTTCAAACCGTGGAAACAGCCTCTTGCAATACAGGGTAAGACGGTATACAATAGACCCTTGTGTCCGGTCCTTCCCTGGACTTTGCGGATAGCGGGAGTTTAATGCACCGGACTATTTTAAAGAGAGGTTGTTTCCGAAAGACATCGGCTTAAAAAATGGTAAAGGGAAGGGCAAATTAAACCAACAACGACATATAATACTTCATTGATACCTCCATCTTTTATGCCTAAGATGATGTTAAGTTTACGGTTTACCTAAAATTAATAAAAGATGACTAATCAACGTATTGCAACTCCACCTGCTCTTTCTAGTTTATTACCAATTAAAGTTTGGAATCGAAACAATTGAGACTACTAACCAAATCAACTGAATACATAGCGACGTTCTTCTTCCCTTCTTTCATTTTCCTTTTAAGAAAATTACTACTAACTAGTAAGAAGCACGTCTTTATATTTCTAAGATTTGAGACATTGAAAATGAAATATTTTTCTTCCACGAAAGTGGAACTAACCGTATGCCATAGTTTGTACATTTCTTGTAAGATGTATATAATCGATTTTTTGGTAAAAAAATGCTGCTATTGCATGTTACGTTTTTGTTAAATGACAAATCCATTGTCATTTAAAGACGAAATCAAGATAGTAAATTAATATGCGAATTATCAGTGCACTCGTTAACAAAATATGTGCTAACGTAGCATAATTATATATTTTCCCCCTATTTTGATATACACATTTATGAGCTAAAAATCAATTAGGAATTGCACAATTGCGCTCAGATACTGCATCCATCTCAAATACCTAGGCACCCAGAGACGAGGAAACAACATGGTGAACTGAAATAAATTAGTAGCCGAGAAAAAGAAAGCAAAAGTGATTCCCATAATAGCAGCGAGCAAAATGGGAGCAGTCTAAATTGTGAAAATGGGGTTGTGAAAGAGGGGTTGCTCTTGACAAGAGGGGTTGCTCTGATGGTAAGCAACCCCCACTTCCAACCGAGAGGTTGTGAGTTCGAGTCTCCCAAGAGCAAGGTGGGTAGTTCTTGGAGGGAAGGATGCCGGGGGTCTATTTGGAAACAGCCTCTCTACCTTAGGGTAGGGGTAAGGTTTGCGTACACACTACCCTCCCCAGACCCCACTAAGTGGGATTATACTGGGTTGTTGTTGTTGTTGTTGTGGGGTTGTGAAAGAGCATTACAAGCATCATGCTACTAGGCGAAATAGCTCAAATGCTACACCTTAGATGGAGAAAGTCCAGTAGCCATAAGCATCTAGGAATGGCAAACGGGGCGGGGCGGGTGCGGGGCGGGGCGGTTTTCAGCTTATGCGGGGTGGGGCGGTTTTCAGTTTATGCGGGGCGGGGCGGGGCGGGGCGGGTTCAAGAATTATTTTTTAAATTTAATTGCGGTTGCGGGGCGGTTGCGGGTTACGCATTTGTGTAATACTTGCATCGCATATTTGCTGCTTTTCGTCAAAGAAGATTAAATCTTTTCATGCATTTTGCAGTCTTTTTTCTTAATTAGAATCTGTTTTATAAACTTTCCCTTGCTTATTTTTATATCTTTATTTTAATTTTAAATTTTGTATTCATTAATCTCCTCTTTTCTTGCTCTTTTAAGCTTAGATGTGTGGGTAATATCATATACCCTAGTTATACATTATCAACATATTAGGATATTATCAATTTTTGGAGCATTAAAATATTGGTTCGCCTATCCGGTAGAAATATTGCATACTAGTTTTAAGAAGATATATTTAAAATTGATTATTATAATTAACTTACTAATCAAATTACTATGCTAAAAAATATTTTCTAACAGGATTAATAGAAGACATACCGTAATTGATGTTTAATAATTAATTACAATTTGAATAAACATAATCCAAAGATTTCTTATGTCTTTTTAACGGTTTAATATGAAAATGAACATATAAGTATATAACTTAAAAAATATTTGTAATCGTAGATCTCCCCTAACCATCTCAGTCTGCGTATGACGTATGTGTATATCACCTTGTAAAAGATGAATTATTTTAAGGATTGATTCATATTTCTCAATACTTTGATTTTTTCTTGTATATACTAATAATTAACTTAAATATATCATACATGATACATGTACCAGACTGATCATTATTGATAATGTTAATAGATCCATAAAATAATTGAAATTTTATAAAATATTAAAAAAATTCAATTGAAATTTCATAAAATATTGAAAACATTATGGACATAGGTGAAACTACCTAGAAAAGAAGGTAATAGGTTATCATTAATTTTTTTAGGTTTTTTTTTAAAAGAGAAACTACTTGTAAAAAATGAAAAATGAATTTTTTTTACTTTGCGGTGCGGGTTTATGCGGGGCGGGGCGGGTTAAACATTATGCGGGTTAAGGATAAACCCGCCCCGCAACCGCCCCGCACCGCCCCATTGCCATCTCTATAAGCATCACTAGCTTACGCTCTGACCCGAGTAGCATAGAGTACGTGAAATCCCGTGCGAATCAGCAAGGACCATCTTGCAAGCTAAATATTCTAGGGTGGCATCTCGCTGTCTTTGTTGTGACATGTACGTTGTTGCATTTCAAATCTTGGTCCATGTTTTTATTTTTATTTTTAAACAAAGAACGATACTTATTATTGTCAAATGTCAAAAGAAAGATGGTCGTTAAAGAATTCGTGGAATCTTGAAACTAACATGCCCTGGAGTAAAGGGGAGATGTATCTTCCAAAAATAGTACTGTACCGATAAAGACAGGAAGGAAATGTCCTGACCAAGCTAACAGAGGTGAATTCCATCTTTGAATTTGTTATATATCTATATATATATATGGTCCATGTTTGCTGCTAAGGCCTAAGAACTGAAACTAGCACATCAAAGGAACAACGCCCTATTATTTCAAAATCTCAAATCAATCATCAGCTACTCCAAACCTACTGGAATAATTAATTACTATTATGTTAATTGACATTTACGATATGAATTCGAATCAACCTGTTTCCCATTATGAAGACAAATATCCTTGCTGTTGACCCTTAAACCGATGATGGCGATGCTTAATACGTTAATGAATAGTTGTTTTTTAATTTCTTATGCTGACCCCATATGAGATTCAAACTATCTTTTTTCCATGCATGTTGATTTTGGTTATATACAAAACAATAGAACCATGACATCGACAGGTTGTAGAATTAACCCATTGATAAAGATAATACAACAACAACAACTCAATATATTCCCACAAGGTGGGGTTTGGGGAGGATAATATGTAGACATGCCTTACCTCTACCCGAGAGGGCAGAGAGGCTGTTTTCAATCGACCCTCGGCGCAGGGAAAATAAAGGCAAACAAAAACAAAAACCGCATTAGTTATACCAGCATATATCGCAAAAAATTATCTAAAAAATTATCTAAACATAAGAGGCATAAATACCATAATAAGCAGGTATGCATGCAATGATATTAAAACAGTAACTACCAGAAATGACTACCACGAGAGAACACAAACTAATCATCTAAGGGCGGCCCTATCACGCCTCACCCACCCCGGGAAAGGAGTACGAAAAATCTAGGAAAAAATCTAGAAGCCCCTATCCTACAACCCTGATACTAGACCTCCAGACTTTCCTACAAGGATCATGTCCTCGGAAATCCGCATCCTGGCCATGTCCTGTCTAATTACCTCTCCCCAGTATCTCTTGGGCCTCCCTCTGCCTCGCCTCACACCAACCACCGCTAGCCGCTCACAACTCCTCACCGGGGCATCAGGGCTTCTCCTCCGCACATGCCCGAACCACCGAAGCCTCGCCTCTCGCATCTTCTCATCCACTGGGGCCACCCCCACCTTCTCCCGAATAACTTCGTTCCTACTAACCCAGTGAGCCCGCACATCCACCTAAGCATCCTCATCTCCGCAACCATCATCCTCTGAACAGGAGATTTCTTCACCGACCAACACTCCGTCCTGTACGGCTGGGCAGGTCTAACCACAGCTCTATAAAAGTTCCCCTTGAGTTTCTGTGCCACGTGGTACTTTCTTATCACACAAGACTCCTGATGCAAGCCTCACTTCGACCACCCCGCCGCTATACGGTGAGTGACATCCCCGTCTATCTCCCCATCACCCTGGATCACCGATCCAAGGTATCTAAAACTATCCTTCTCGGCTATGGCCTGAGATCCAATCATCACGCTCCCTCCCACTACGCTCGGCTCAGTGCTAAACTTGCACTCCAGATATTCTGTCTTCGACCTGCTTAGTTTGAACCCCTTAGACTCGAGAGTCTGTCTCCATACCTCTAGCTTTTCGTTAACACCGAGCCTCGTCTCGTCTACCAGGACTATGTCATCAGTAAATAGCATACACCAAGGTACATCCCCTTGAATATGACGTGTTAAAGCATCCATCATCAATGCAAACAAGAGAGGGCTAAGCGCAGATCCTCGATGGAGCCCCATAACCACCGGAAAATGGTCTGAGTCGCCACCCACTGTCCTGACCCTAGACTTAGCTCCATCGTACATGTCCTTGATTGCTCTGATGTAGGCTTCCGGCACGCTCTTAGCCTCCAGGCACCTCCATAGTACCTCCCTGGGGACCTTGTCGTACGCCTTCTCCAAGTCGATAAACACCATGTGCAGGTCCTTCTTCATATCCCTGAACTGTTCCACCAATCTCCTGACAAGGTGGATAGCTTCTGTAGCTAAAGATAATATGAAACAAAAATAAAATAATTCGATTAATTGTCCACGAACAAGACGGTTATAGGCTGCTTGACAAAAGCAATCATTCCCGTTTTCTTGACCTCCCCTCGAAACTATTTGACAGATAAGATACTATGTAACTGTATGGGGCAAAACTGATGATTGACACGTAAAACTAAAAACATGTAAGATATGGATCAATAAATAACTGAATAAATTTGAACACACGCCTCTCACCGAATAGGGGCTGGGTGGTCGAAATGGAGGCTTGCGTCGGGAGTCTTGTGTGACAAGAAAGTGCCACAGTATCTCAAGAAAAAGTTTTATTGAGCTGTGGTTAGACCAACAATGCTGTACGGGGCGGAGTACTGGCCAGTGAAGAACTCCCATAGCCATGGAATGAAGGTAGCGGAGATGAGGATGCTCAGGTGGATGTGTGGGCACACCAGGTTGGATAGGGTCAGGAATGAAGTTATTCGGGAAATGGTAGGGTAGCCCCAATGGATGAGAAGCTGCGAGAAGCGAGACTCAGGTGGTTCGGGCACGTGCGGAGGAGAAGTCCCGATGCACCGGTGAGGAGTTGCGATCGGCTGTCGGTAGTTGGCGCGAGTCGTGGCATAGGGAGGCCCAAGAGGTATTGGGAGGAGGTGATTAGGCGGGACATGGCTATTTCGCGGATTTTCGAGGACATGGCTCTTGATAGGAAAGTCTGGAGGTCTAGTATCATGGTTGTAGGTTAGGGGCTTCTATTATTGCGCGGGATATGGATGGGTCGGGGGGAGGGTTCCCGATAGGTTAAATTCTCCGTGAGTACTCCTAGGATTACTAATGCCTTTTGTTCATGTTGTTGCTTTGTTTACTTTGCCCTTTTATATGTCAGTTTTTGTGGTTTATTCTAGAGTTACTAATGCTTTTCCTTTTGTTTTCTTTTTGTTTTTGTGTTTTTTCCCTTTTCTCGATCTTGCGCCGATAGTCGATTGGAAACAGCCTCTCTGCCCTATCGGGTAGGGGTAAGGCCTGCGTACATATTACCTTCCACAGAACCCACCCTGTGGGACTATATTGGGTAGCTGTTGTTGTTGTTGTTGAAATCGGGGACGAAGATCTGAAAGAAAGATACCGGTTGGAAAAGATAACGTTCAATAAGTAGTCGTTACAAAGAATCTTTGCATTAATACTAAACCGTTATATAGCCATTAAGAGGGATTTTATTCATATAGCTTGATTTGGAAAATTTGTCTCATAATTAAACTATAAATAGAAGAATTTGTATTCATTGTAAGACACAAAAACATCGTTATTTTATTAACTACATTCTTTCTTTCGGTTCAACATATTGTTCTTATTCTTTTTTTTCAGCGAAGTTCATCTCATAGTCAGCCTTGTATTTTCTTCTAGTTTATTTAATTAGTTTATTTCTATTCTTAGTAATTTTATATTTTTGGATCAAATTAATTTACGTGCTTATAAACCACGTTATAAATTTAACTTTAGCATTTTAAGGTAAACAGTTTGGTGCCATCGGGGGCTTAGGCAATTGTGTTATTACTTTGATCCATTCATTTGTTACTAACACAATTTTGACGTTTTGCTTTAGTCAAAGTAAAAACAGATATCGTAACTAACGATATGAACAACTCTTTTAATGTTGGAACAAACAACGAGCGTGAACATATTTTCCAGCATGATAATTCAATCAGCAAACTCGCAACGACGAAGATGAGACAACTTTGGTTCACGAAGAATTAAACCCTCGGCATGTGAGAAGTCTAACTCCTGATGATATGGGCGATGAACCTGTTATTGAAACGATAAAAGTTTTGAGAGTGCAACAAATGGAAATTATCAACCATCTTTCAAGACAAGACAATATAATGATTGAGCTCCAACAAGCACTTTCTGTTGCCTCCAATAATTCTAATGGAGGAGTTCGAGCATCTCCCAATGTGCCTACAAATCAAACAGCGCAAAGAACCGGTAATGTCGCCTTGAGGGAGGAGTTCAATTTTATTGAAAATCAAGTGGTGGTGCAGGTAGTGGATTTGGGAACAACAATAACACAAATGATCCCTTTAAAGCCGAGCTCATGAGATTCATTTGGAAAATAAATGATCGGATGGATCAAAATGCTAAAGAATTCTATGACCAAATAGATCACATCACGAAAGCACCACCGATCTTGAAGGGGCCTAAATCAAAGAAGTATATGCAGTTTCCGTTCAAACCAAGTGCAGTCCCAGAGTTGATTCCAAGAAGATTCAAGATGCCCATTTCAATATATGACGGAACTTTGGATCCACAAGAGCGTATCACAACTTACACTATGACTGTAAAGGGAAATGATTTGGCCCCACGTGAGACCGAATATGTCCTGCTAAAAAATCGGCGAAACACTAACAAAGGATGCTTTAACATGGTACTCTCTTTTACTTGAGCATTCTATTGACTTTTTTGAAATGCTTGCAGATTTTTTTTTTAAAGCTCATGATGGGGCGAGGAAAGTCCAAGCTAAGAAAGCAGATATATTCAAAATCGCTCAGGAAGAATTTGAATTATTAGGGAGTTTGTAATCATATTTCAAAAGGAAAGCATGTCATTGTTGACATTACCGGATGAATGGGCGGCTAAAGCGTTAACCAAAGGCCTCAATCCAGTAAGCCCCTATGACTCCAAGAATTGAAGGAAAGCCTGTTGGAGTTTTAAGCAACCACATGGGCAGATGTCCACAACCGTTATGAATAAAAATCAGAATTAAAGATGATCAACTGAGTTCTTCATTGTCATCCCTAATAATCCAGATTCTCCTTGAGCGCCGAGGCCTTCTAGAAATTAAAGGAAAGCCTATTGGAGTTTTAAGTAACCACATGGGTAGATGTCCATAACCGTTATGAATCAAAAATCACAATTAAAGATGATCAACTGAGTTCTTCGATATCATCCAAAGGTTGCAATCGCGAACGAAATTAGGAGAAGTTCAGAAGTGATTTTGATACAGATCGAATGTCTTCCAGGAATCATTTCCAACCTTATGAAAAAGCTAATATGTGAGGAATTAAAGGTTTGTAGTCCTCAGAAAGGTTTGTATCAGATAGAAGGACGGATAGTGGTCGAAGCAGCAGGACTTTGCAGAAGAAAGAACCATTGGTCTCTTGAAAGTCGGCATATCCCTGATTGTCAGATTACAAATTCAATATTAGTTTTGTAGAACTGGTTTCAGCTATGAGAAACAACAAGGAGGAAAGATTTTTGAAACCAATTCAGTCAGATCCTAGTTTATGGTGTGAATTCCATGAAACGGGTGGCCATAAGACTGGGGACTGCTCACATTTTATGAAGAGGTTGTAGAATTATTGAAGAACAGTCATCTTAGAGAATTTCGAACTGACCGGGACAAGAGCAATTATGGTAAGAATCGAGATGCTATGAAACTAGCCAAACCAGCTGCAGGGTCATCCCGTCTAAAAATAAACACAATCTTTGGTGGATTTAAAGTAACGGGGTGGCATTTTCGACAGCAAAGAAGACAAAGATATCGGTCACTTATGCAAAGAGAGTCCGAGAAGCATCAGAAGATGATGATATTACCTTCACGGAAGAAGACGTTGATGGCCTTATTTTACCACATAATGATGTTTTGGTAATATCACTTAATTTGTTAGAGATTAAATTACCTATGTATTAGTTGATCCAGGTACTTCGACCAATATCATCCATCTGAGAGTTTTGGAACAAGCAAAGTTAACCAAAAATATAGTTTCGGCAATTTCTGGACGAGTTCAACCTGACAAGTGTAACAACTCAAGAGATTTTATTTCCCATTCATGTCGAAGGCATGACAAATACTGCTTTGTTTGAGGTGGTGGATAGCGATATTGGATACAATATAATCATTGGAAGGCCATTCATGATATGAAGGTTGTGCCATCGACTTACCATCAACTGCTGAAGTTTACTACCCCGGATGGGATCAAACAGTTAGAAGTGATCGACCTGCTGTGAGAGAAATGAATGTAGTAACCTTATCCAGCAGCAAGGCGAAGGAACAAGCAAATGACAACTACAAGAACCAATGTCTACTGCTTTTCCAGATCCGATTGAAGGTGTTGGTGAATAGGAGACATCCAATTATTATCAGGTGCCTAGATCCATTCAGGTAACGGAAGAAGAAAATACCACAAAGTCGACCATAGAGGTACTAGAACAAATTGCTTTGTTCATAAAATTTTCGGATAAAATGGTTTACCAGGGAATGGGGTTGCATCCCGAACTCAGGCTTACAATTTTTGAATTTAAAAGCTAAATTTAATTTCTTCACATGGTCTCATTTTGATATGAAAGGTATTCCACTAGATGTGGTTGTCTAAAGTTAAGTTTGGACCCTAATTTTTCGCCGGTGAAGCAAAAGAAACGGCTAATAGTGAATGTTAGGAACAAGTTTGTTAAAGAGGAGGTAACCTGGTTGTTTAATATAGGTTCAATTCGTGAGGTGACCGATTGGCTAGATAACATAGATATTATTCCTAAAATGAGTAATAAGTTTAGAATGTGTCTAGATTATAAAGATTTAAATGAGGCATGCTCTAAAGATTATTTTCTGCTGCAAAATATTGACCAAATGATCAATTCTACGACCGTGCATAAATTGATGAGTCTTCCTGATACGTTTTCCAAATATAGTCAAATTAGGATGCACTAAGAGGGCAAAGAAACCTCATTCGTCATAAATATTGGCACTTATTGCTATAATGTGATATCTATAGTGCTTAAGAATGTCGGAGCCACTTATCAGAGGCTCATTATAAGTTGTTTGAACGTCAAATTGGTAAAACTGTAGAAGTTTATACTGATGATATGTTGGTTAAGTCTCTTATTATAGGAAATCATTTGGGTCATTTATAAGAGATATTTGACATTTTGAGAATATTCAACATGAAGCTCAACCAGAAAAAATATGCTTTTGGAGTTCCGAAAAGTTTTTTGGCTTCTTGGTTTCTCCAAAATGAACTGAAGCGAATCCTGACAAGATTAATTCCATAGCGGATATCCTTACCTATTGACAAGTGTGAAGAAAGTGAAAAGGTTGATCCGGAGGTTGGCAGCCCTTAGCAGATTCATATCAAGGTCATCGAAAAAAATGCCATTATTTCTTTTCACTTTTGAAAAAAGAGGAATGATTTCTTGTGGAGTCAGAAATGCTAACAAGCTTTGGAAGACCTAAAAAGGTACTTTTACAATCCTCTGTTTATGTCCAAACAAAAAAAGGATAAATTTTTTAATTTATTTAGCGATATCGGAATTTGCGATGAGTGCAGTCCTGATCCGGGAGGAAGAATGTATGTAGTTTTTTGTTTAACGTTAGTAAAATTCTGTCGGGACCAGAGACATATTATTCACACCTGGAAAAATTGGATCTAACTCTCGTAATTTCTTCTCGAAAGCTTAGACCTTACTTTCAGTGCCACCTAATAGTCATTGTGACAACTTTTTTCTTGAGGAATGTCCTTTATAAACCTGAATTATCGGGTCGATTGGCTAAATAGGCAGTAGAAATTTGTGATATATAATACATAACACAAGCCTCAGATAGCTATTGATTCACAAGTTTTGGCCCACTTTGTGGCTGACTTTAGTGCGGGAATAATGCCTTTAGATGTCAAAGAAATGATTTTGATGTCGGAAATTGCCTCTGGTGTATGGACCTTGTTTACGGATGGAGCTTCCAACGTAAAAGGGTCCGATCTTAGGATAGTACTAATCACTCCTTTGGAAGATAACCTGAGACAAGCCATTAAGACTGTTCCTTTGACTAATAATGAGTCCGAGTATGAGGCATTAGTTACAGGACTTGAATTAGCCGGAGACTAGGCTCCAAAGTGATTGAAATAAAGTCAGACTCCCAGCTAGTAGTGAATTAGATATACAAAGTGTTTGACACCAAAGAGAAGTGTATGCAATATTACTTGAAGAAATTTTAAGTTTTACTTTCCTAATTCAAGGAGTGGTCGGTAACTCATATCCCAAGGGAAGAGAACATGGAGGTAGATGCATTGTCCAATTTTGGATCATCCACGAAAATGAAAGGAGCCAATTTTGGTGCAATTGTTCAGCTATTGCATTCAGTCATGGTTGTGGATAGGTATCACAAAGTTAACTTGACCAACATAATCTGGGATTGGATTAACGAGTTTATAGAATATTTAAGGCATGTCAAATTGCTTGTTGATTCTAAAGCCTCCCAGGCGCTATGAACTAAAGCTGCTCATTATTTCATTTTTGATGGTCTATCATATTGAAGATCGTTTCAAGGATCATTGGCTCGATTGTTTCAATTCATTTCAAGGATCATTTAGGTGCGAACTTGTTGATTCTTAAATTGATAAGGGTTGGCTACTATTAGCCTAGATGGAACAAGGCACGAAGTCATTTATACAAAAACATGATAAGTGTCAACATGATGCACACTTAGTACATCAACATGCATAACTTTTGCATT